>JAQLOL010000005.1:2928372-2939346 GCA_029783665.1 Naso thynnoides | reverse complement strand
AGTATCGAGCTTTTCCAGAGTTTCACCTCCTCCACCACTGCACAGAAACAGACTTTTTCTTTTCCTCTATTTTTGGCCAAAAAAAAGAAAGAAAAAACCTTCATTATACTGATTACTAGTCAGCTGTGTCATACTGTATCACTCTAAATGAGCCCATATTGTTTTTGCAGCGTATCGCCCATCATGTATCGTCGGTGTTAAAAAGTACCGGTACACCCTTACGTATCGGTATTCATTATCTGGACCCACTCTGACAGGAACAACAGAACTTCCCTTGAGGCCAAATGACATAACTAGAACATTCCACATGGTGATGAACGAATCTTTTGTTTGTTTGTTGACTGGTAGTCACAGCTGACCTGAGCCCTCCTTCCTTCATGGAGAGAAAAGACGGAGAGTTAAAACACATTTTAACGAGAGCGACTTTATAAGACAAGATGTCTTTGATGTCCATCATTTATATGGATACCGGAAACCGTACCGTTCAGACGTTTTTTTCGTGATATGACTTGTTGACGCTGACTACTTTGAATGTGACATTAAGCACCTCTGCCTCCGCGTAAAATGGGACGTTAGCGTTAACGCCTCTTCACGACGCCTCAGGCCAAAGAAAGACTGCTTTAACCAGACGCCAGGTGTTTGGACGATGACTAGCTCGCCAGTGTTTCATGTTTCGGGGCCGGAGCCGGGGCCGGAGCCGGGGCCGGAGCCGGAGCCGGAGCAGCAGCAGAAGGCCACGGAGCAGCGCTGTGGATGCTGATGTTGCTGCTCCGGCACGAAGGCTCTCCGCGGTCACTGCCGAGCAGCCCAACAGTTAGCCAGCCGGCTAACCGCGGCTCATTCTGCGGACATTTCAGTTCGTGACAAACCATCGACAGACAGAAAACGACAGTTACCATCACCGGGTCACCACATTGCTAGCTGACACCTTGTCAATCACTGGACTGGCAGCAAAAGCAGGCAGGCCGCATTCGGCTGTCTGTGATGTCCGTATCGTCGTTAGCTAACGTTAGCACCTAGCCAGCTCACTACAGACCTCGTTCAATCAGATTCACGGGATTAACCAGCAGCGATATTAATTCTTCTGCTGCATATCCTGAATATGACTATAGCCGTATCATTTTGTTTTCTCACCGCTCTGTGTCGGACTTCAGCAGCTTGACGGTCGACAGCCGCTGTGTTTAATGTGCGACCCGTGAACGATCCGTCCGTTTTGAACGGCTCTCTCCGGTACGGACGCTGGGATTCAGTTCGCCCACAACGGCCCTGATTACTTCAGCCGAACAGCCAAAGGTGGGATCGATCGATCGATCCATCCACGGTTTATAAGCTTGAAGAATGTCATATCATTATTTGGCTAGTAAATGGCAAATGAAAGTTGTAACACTAGTTCAAACTATTTTTTTTTTAGAGTTTGAAACATTTGTGATCAGGTAAAAACAACAATAAAAACAAATGAATCCTCTCTAAGATACAGTTCTGCCTTAAAGTGAACTAAATGTGTTCAAAAGGATTTAAACGGTAAACCTCCGTTTCGATCCGTTTCGATCCGTTTCGACGGATCTCAAAAATGTTTCACACTCCCCATTTCCCGTGCATCACCTTCTTCCCATGAAAACAACCGAGTTTCAGGCATCATCAATCACACACCGAGAAAACGATCTGTGTCGCACTCGCACTGCACTGTCGATGACAGAACAATCAAACTGCGGTCAAATTCAAACAGCCCGTTTAATGGTCGTGTTTCTGTTTGGTCGAATTTATTGGATTCTGAAGAGGACACAACCATATTAACACCTCAACTAAAAGAAAAAAAAAAAGAAAAAAAACGATCTATCTTTTCATTTATTCGAGTCTTGCAAATGTATTTAAATGCAACTTCTGATGCATTAAAACCTAGTCAGTGGATTTGCTGTTGGCACACAGTGGGATATTTCCATTTTTATCAGTTGTATGGCATCCTTTTCAGAGCTGGGTGAAACAAACAGGCTACATAAACCTTTCCTTCCAACACAAACTGCTGCTCTGCATTTAAACTGGGCCTGCACGCTCACACAGCTTCAGCACTGATTCTGTTGGTGCTGTTGTCTGTCGAGCGAGGCTATTTACATTCTTCCATGAGGCAAAAACTAACACTGTCCTGTGAATCAAGTGCAAAAATGCTAAGCCTACAAATAAATGAAGGTTGATTTATGCTGAAAAATGGAAAGAAAAAAATGCTGAATGCTCTTAATAAATGCATCTCAATCAAAACATGATGTCTGCTCTAGATTTATGCTTCATTCTACACAAAATTTGGTCCTCTTGGGAACTTTTATTTCTTTTTTTTTTTTTTTAATTAACTTTGTTTATTGAGCTTTTTCACAACGGAACATAGACATACAGGAACACTCAGAACAGAGTCCCCACCCCAAAAGGTAAATTAAAAGATAAATACATAAATAAGAATAGATGGGTGAATCTAAAACAAAGTATGATAGGTATGTTGTAAAAGAGGAAATATATACAGATAGAAAAAAAAAGAGAGAGAATGTTACAAAAAATTAAACAAAAACATGAAAAAAGTTCAGTACTTACAGAGTTGTCACCTGAATAAAGTGAAGTCAGTGATTGTCTTCATAGAATTGACTCATTCAACTCTAAATTCTCCTCCGCATGACTCCAAAGAGGTTACCAAATCTTACATAAATACATTTATGTAAAGTGAGTAAAAACAAACAAACAAACAAACAAAAAAACAGCAACAAAGAGGGATACACCGTGTTATAAGTTGTCAGCATGTGCCTCCTGGGACTGGGATATAACACTCATGGAATGTTATTTGGATTAATGAAATAGATTACATTTTTTAAAGTGAGAGATGAGAGGTTGCCAACACCTGTAAAATTTGTCAGTTGAACCACGAATGGTGAATTTGATCTTTTCCAGTTTTAAGAATGACAATAAATCCTGTAGCCAGGATGTGTTTGAAGGGGGCAAATGATTCTTCCAGAGGAGGAGAATCCGACGACGGGCGATTAATGAAGCAAAGGAGAGAACGTTGACTTGTTCAGTGGTCTTTTTAACTCCTTCCTCAGGAATACCGAAAATAGCAATCTGGGGTGCTGGGGCTAATGTCAGCTGTAAAACCTCTGATATGAAATTAAAGAACGACTTCCAGTACTCCACCAAGCTCGGGCATGACCAGAACATGTGAGTCAGGTCCGCTGGTGCTTGAGAACACCTTTCACAAGTGTCAGGGAGATTTGGATAAATCTTTGATAATCTGCTCTTGTTGTAATGAATCCTATGAAGAACCTTGAACTGAATGAGGGTGAGCCTTGCACAGGAGGAGGATGAATTTATTGCGTGCAGTGCGTCGTCCCACCACTCATCAGTCAAGGTAATGCCAAGTTCAGTCTCCCAACTAGCCTTGATTTTATGTAGGGCTGGAGGTGGCGTTGTCGTTGATAAAAGGTTATAAATAAAAGAAATATGTCCCTTTGATAAGCTACCAACTGGAAGAAGATGGTCGACACCCGAGGCCGGCGGAGCTTGGGAACTTTTACTTCTTTGGGGAAAAAAAACTGAGGTCACTTCTTGTTAGCAATCAGTAGACAGTAAAAAAAAAAAAAAAGGAAAATGTTTGATATGAAGCGAGATGACAATATTGACTGAAAGTGGCTACTAAACATACTTCTAGTTTAAAAGGACTTCAAGAATATGAATCAAAAGAAGATTGGAGTAAAGTTTTGTCAGAAAGGACAATGTAAAGAGAGATGCTTATGGATGTATGTGCTGCCAGAAACTTCAAATGTTACTTATGGTCCTAATTCACAGTGCAGCTGTTCAACTTCTGGCTTTGAAACTTTGTAGATGATCGAAATCTTCTTCTTCCGACGGCTACCTGTTAGGGGTCATTGTTTCCTACAAAATGATTGATCTCTTTTCAAAACACAAGCGCTTTGAACAAATTATTTCATTTGAGACAGGGGGGAATATATTGCAATTTCATAATAATAATCTCAATTTTATTAAATCCAAGGGCGGTGGTAAGGCATCCCAAGACTGATATTAATATTCATGTAGTATTCATGTATCAGAAAAGAAATAAATGTTTTAAGAAGGCACAATAGGAGACCTCTGATTTAGCTGAACTGATTTGGTCAGACCGTTCGCTCCGGAGCTTCGGTTCCTTGATAAAAACAAAGCATTGTTTTAATGTTTTTGTGTGTGTGCTCCAAAGATTGGCCAGGAACTTCAGCAGGATCTTGTACTTAGTTACCTCATTTTACCACTGAGACCCATACAATTATATATATTCACATTTTTTACACTGAGATCACATTCCTGTAAATAAGTTTTGAATAAGGTGAGGCGGAAACACACTGCATAAGTATTTGTTTTTATTGAAGAAGAGATATGAACAGGTAGCCTATTTTAAGGCACCTTATAAATGTACAACAAAAGCTGAACCATTTATTTGTTCAGAATACAAAAATACACATCTCAGTGACTTCAATTTGTAATAAATAGTTAACCATGCATTCTAACCATAAAAAGGCACAGAAAACAGTCACTCAGTAGTCATAGAAATTATTAACTACTTTACCAAAATCATCCAGATAGTAACACAGGTGACAACTGTAACATTATATTCCAAATGTGAGAACACAATACACACATCATTTAACCTTAGGCAATAAATATGCAAATGTTGTTTATACTTACATACATATTCTTAAAAATTAAAACTGTGCCATTGTAAACATAATGTAAACAAATGAAACTCCCATCACGTTAACACCATGTCAAAGACTAGAGCCTATGTTATCCTGTCTTTCTGAGATCCTTGCTTGGGGTTCGTTGGCTTTTGAAAACCAGGCAGTTTGCAGCATTATTTACAGACCACTGGAAAACACAGCAAGGGACACAGGTGGCTACTTCCACTTTGTATGCAACGGTTTAAGCTTTCTCTCACTGGAGTCTATGGCCTGTACTCGAGCATGAGTGAACCCTACGACCAGAGCTTCTGGCTGGCGAAAGGCCAGCCGTTATCTTATACTTAACAATGAATCTGATCAATTAAATGAATGAAAGGCAGAGTCCTCACCATGAAGCCAAATAATAAGTTTGTGGTTTCAAATAACTGACACCAGTCTTTGGCTATGAGTTGCAGGATCAACAATAGCATGTGCATGAAAACAGCTTTTCTTGGATTGGAACTGAGGCTGACTGATTTCAGCGTGCCACTGAGCAACACTTCAGTTCACTGAACAAAGTAGTCCGACACAAATGACTGTCGACATGGCATAAATGGGTCTCTCTGATATTTTGAGTCAGGGCTGTAAGATGTGAGATATAAAGGTCGCCCTCTGTTGGGCTGTAAGAGACCGTACACAGCTACTGGTGATTAAGTCCAATTTATGGTTCGTTCACATTCCTTCATTATTCAGGATACTTCTAGAACTGGTGAAAACAGGTGTGTTTTGTTAAAGGTGGAGTCAGTAGGATATCCCTAAAAAATAAAATATAGACTTATACAAAAGAAATGCTGCTCAGTCATCAATTCTGGGTCTCTAGACGTGTGGAGGTGGTGACTATGCATGCAGACATGCAGCCCTCTGCCTGCATTTTGATGTTTTGGCTGACTTGGAACAAGGACTGGGCAATATATTGATCTTAAATCGAAATTCTAATTAATTTGTTTAGACAGTTTTAAAAAATGAAGATCATGAAAATTGGTTTTCCCTTTAACTAGGGTAAATACGATAGCCTGTGGCTCTCTCAGCTCTGGGCTCTTGTTTTTTTTATGATAGAAGTTTGGTGAAAGTTATGCTGGAACTTTATTAATCCCAAATTGGGGGATTCATCTTTGTTTGATCGAACCTTTATTTAAAAAAGGTTTAGTTTAGTTTAGTTAAAGCTAGGTTTGCACTTCATCCCTAACAATGAAATTCATGTTTGCATGAAAGTTAAAAAATTAATTAATTAATTAATTAAAAATCAAATGTGGTTGTGAAAAATTAGGGATTTTATTACTAGGCCATATCATCCAACCCTACTGGGAAAGTGCTTGGGATGAGACTGGGCGGGGAGTGGGTGCATTTTCCCGAGCCAATGACAGCGACTGGATGCAACTCAGACCGCAGAAAATTACAGATGCAGACATAGCGGCAAAAAAAGGAAATCTAGCCCTAGTGAGGTGAAACGGCAAGTAGATAAAGCTCGTTCAAGAAAGGCTGGAAATGATGTGATGCGGACAGGTAGGTGCCTAACACCGATAAACTTTCAATTAAAACAAATATTCCTACATAGCTTCCTGTGTACAGTTAGTTACAAGCAGTGTAATAGTACACATAGTGCACGCTAAGTTGCGATACTTCTGGTGGCGTTAAGCTCGGGAGGAGGGGCCTCATTTAAATGTCGTGCTTACAAGCTGCAAGAAACAAAACCTACTGACCCCACCTTTAAATTCTAGAATTCATTTTTTAAGTAAACAAAAAAGAGGGGTGGAGGTGTTAAACTAATCCTTCACAGAGGGCATATTGCTCTGAGAGGGATGAAGATTTAAACTAACATCTGACCTACTTATTCTCCAAGAGTCGGGATTAAATAGTTGGCAAAGGTAAGCACACAATTGTTGATATGGTTAAATATGCCACTGTTGTAGCTGACACTCCCAAACGCACTCAGATACATTGTGATAGTACATATGACATATTACACAACAGTCATGTCTGCCCATTCTACTCATTAATTGACACATGCCCGCATTAGTTTATCATCTTGGAAGCACAGAGGAGAAAAACTACAAACTAGTGAACTGCTGGAAGAAATTTGGAGTCTGTAAGAAAGAGCAGTCTGTCTACGGGTCTAACTTTTAAAACCGCCCCAATCCCCAAACTTTAAGGAGTACATGTACAAAAAAACTCTTTCAAAGTGTTTTTCCCCAATGAGAAACATCATGTCAGAAAGCTGCAGAGACAGTATCAAAACAAGAGATAAAATATTGCACCTTCATTAGAGTACAACAGCATTATAAGAGATTAGAACAAAACCAACAATACACATATGGTGTAATATACACAATCACATGTGTAAGCTGTTGACAATGCATGCCATGTCAGCAAATCTACAAATGCATTATACTACAACACTTACAAACATTGTTTGCATACACTGGTAAACTGTATATACAGTGCATATATACAAACTTAGCATCACATATAGAAATATACCCTGTAATGCCACCAATCTTAAAAGAAACTAACAAGTAAAGGTAGTGTTCTATCAATATCTCACTTCTAATTTGGAGAAAACAAGCTGCACTTGAACAATGCTATGCAGGCTGCAGATCAACTGCTCTCTTACATATTCAAAACTCATATCTAACTCCTATTCCCATTAGTGTTAAATACTGTGATAACTTGCCAAAAGTTAAAAAGTTGAGGTGAACTGGTAATCCTAAGTAATGATATGAGATTTTCCCCTTGCATATAGCAAGAAGTAAGTAGTTCCATTTAAATAATTCTTAAAACCTAACAACCCTACATTATACAGTATATGGTTGGTTTCAGACCAACACTTCTACTTTTCTTCCTTACTAAAACTAATTTAGGGAGCCCAGGAGGTGACGGGGGTGTGTTTATTTTTTAAAAATGTAAGCGCATTTTCTATTTCACGTGCACGTTTTATAAATCGCACACGCGTTTTAAAAATGGGTGCATGAAATAAGAATAAAACTCGCAGGCAGTTGACAAAACGCATGTTGATTTTACACGTTTTATAACTCACACACACATTTTATAAATGAACTTTTTAACTCCTTAACATCCACCTTTGCTATGAATACCCAAAATTAAAGGCCTAAGATGGAGAAAATATCACTCCAAAAATATAGGTATGAAAGTTAGGGGAGAATCTAGCTATAAAAATAAACTGTATTTAATGAAATATGAAATGTAAAGCATGTCCATTTTGACTTAAATTTACACATTTAAATCAATATGCATAGTGCTAAGAACCACTTGAAACTCTTAGGGCCCATCTGTGGGCCATGAGAATGGCAACAGGTTAATAAAATGGGCACACAAAATGGGAATAAAACGCATGTGCCATTTATAAAACGTGTTCAATCACACGCATTTTTTAAGTTGCACACGTTTGATCAATTGAACATGGGTTTTGATAAATCGGGCGTCTGAAATAGGAATTAAATGCACGTGCAGTTCATACAGCTGCACATTCAATTTATGAAACCCACGTGCGATTCATAAAAATTACGCACAAACATGTGAACGTTTAAAAAAAAAAAATTTAAACATGTCCATGTCCCCCCCAGGGCACCATACTAATTCTTTTTCCCACCTTAAATGGATTTCGGACCTAAGACCTACTGGCCACTGAAATGTGAACAAAGTCATCGGAGGATTATGTTTACTTAGACATTCACTTTGGTACTGACTCTCACATCCAAACAGAATGTGTCAACTCACAGATATCAATTCAACATATTCATACCTCATCAGCCGCTTTTTAAAAATGTCTTATGACGTCTACCAATAAAGCACATTTTACTTTTTAAAATGACTGAACATATGGCACTTGTCACAAATCTTTGACACGTCATTATCATGCAAACAAAATAAATACAGCTACAAAAAGTTTGATTTAGACCAAAAGGATGCTTTCAGTAGTAACAAATGGCACTGTAATACTTAAGTCATGTAAAACTTGTTCAAGTGTTATTTTTGCACACTAAAAATCAAGACGTTAATCATGCAATTAAACATATCTTAAGTTGAGCAAGCACAGCATGCGACAGTATCCAAATGATTTCAGGCACCACACCTTCCAGATCACCACCTAGACTTCGATGGTACGAGTTCATCTCCTCTGTCTCCTCTGAACAGAAGCGCTACTGAAACCTGAAGGTCGCATCAATGCATCTGCAGCTCTGGAACGCCAGACAGAGATCCAGCAAACATCACATTTTTCACACAACCAAGCTGAACTGAAACTTAACTCCACACTCATGGAAGTCCTGGTTTTGCTACTAGTTTGTTAACTCAGACAAGTCAACTGTCAACAGTATGGTTAGTTGCATACCTGATTATGTGCTATGAATGGATATTAACTTAGAAATGGCTTTTATTGTGAAGATCCATGATATCCTTGCGCACTTCCGTAAGCTTTCTCCACTGTCATTTTGGCACCAAATCACAAACGCACAAATGTATCTTGGTAACAACATCAAAAACACGTCAGCTTTCTCTGAATACCTCACTTTTCATTCACTGCCTGTGGTGCTCCAACACTGTTCTACTGATGTAAGGGAAATGTGTCTTCCCCTTGCGGGTCGTGTCTGCTTCTGGTTCAGAGGTCAACCATGGAGGCCTTGGCCAGGTCCTTAGTTCCCTGGAGAATTCTCTTCATATGACCCACTTTCGATATCCCCAGATCCTGAGGAGAGGCAAAAAATCAAACACAGGCAGCACACAGAGGACGGTGAGCATTGCCACCAAACGTTGAGCCCTAGGGTTTTGCTTTATTGCTGTCTGTGATTTCATGCGTGGGATTTAAGTTGTATCAATGTAAAAACAACCACAACCAGTGTTGAGGAGGGGCAGAGGGCGGGTTGTTGGTCAAACATTTTTTACCAAGTAGGGCAATATCTCGTGCACTTGATAGTTATAGACTTAAACCATTTAATTAATGTTCTGAGAGCATCCAAAAGTCATTGTTCTTCTTCAGAAACAGATCCTCCTGGTGGCCTCACATGAGGAAGGTGGTTGCTGTTCGTCATACTAACTTGGTGCAAACTACAGGGTTTTTGTTTTTTTTAAAAAAATGTGTTTATTGATGTTTCAAGCTTTACAAATCTAAACACACGTACAGAATCTTTCTTTTGAAAAGCTCTAGATTCTTTTGTTCCTTATCTTTGAGAAATAGCAAAAGAAAAGAAACATGAACAGAGAACCTGTCGGCAAGGTGTTTCCCAATTCCCATAACAGAGACAGAGAGTCAAAAAATAACATAAATCTTACATGTAGATAAGATTGAATAAGAAAAAGATGGCGACTGACACTTATACACTAAAGGGTTTTAATGTCTTTTTTTTAACCTTTATTCATTCGGGGGGGTTCTGCTGAGAGCAAACTCTTTTTCACACTCACTCAGTTTCACATTCACACCTGGGGTCTGTATCCCGAAGCAGGATTTTGGCTTAGCGAGGTCACTTCAGGTTCAACCCTGGGTTTTCTGCCTCACAAAGCTTTTTCATTTCTTATCGAGGTGCATCACCATGGTAACATACGCTGAACGGCTGCCCTGTTTGAGGACATTCAGAGTTTTTTCTTTTTGAAGAGGGAGAGCATATTTTTTCTAACACAGCTCAACATCAGGATGATTTTATTCAAGCCATCAACTTAGTATATTGATATGATTTAACTGTGGCATCAGCTTTAAGCTTTATTGTCACCTATTAAACGTTATGAAATTAAAAAGGCCAACTGACCAGACACAGTGATTTTTTTATGTTTGTTCTTTACCTGCTCCCAGGTGCTTTGGACCCCTGAGGGGTTGTGTCCGGGGGAATGAGACTACAATTGTCATACACGCGACTCATCTGCACAGCACATTGATTTCATTGGATTCACGGGTGTGATCAGTGTCAGATGTTGGCTACTTAAGCCATTGATGAGTAACCTAAAGCATTTACGCAGTCCGCTATGTGTTGCCATGCAGTTTGCCTTCTTCTGGCAGCAGCCACGGTGTTGGACTTCTCTAAAATGATGCTTTTCTCCTCCTCCTACTTTGTTAAAATCAGTCTCTGCGCTCTCTCTGCACTGCGCTTCTCCGTTCGCTTGACGCTCACGATTGCAATTGGTGGTTTTCTGCCTCGGATCCCACCCCTTATATGTGTGCATTCATGGCTCTTGATAAGGCAAACATGGGATGAGTTACCGAGTTGATAACCAACGTCGTGATACC
>JAQLOL010000005.1:2887843-2899795 GCA_029783665.1 Naso thynnoides | reverse complement strand
GCTAAGCTAATTAGCAGTGGGTGAGCTCTGCCCATCTCTTCCTTGTTACTGCACACACAGTCCAAAGAATGGGATCTACCTTCTTGTCTGGAACTCAGGAGGGAGGCAGATAACAAAAAGACTCAAGATTTCAAAGACTCATGCTGGCTCCACTGTATCCAGTCTGCTCAACTTGCACAGTGAGACAAGAATATTCCCGCTTTCACGACCTTACACAACATAGTCATACACCTTCCCTCAATACAGAGCTGGAAGTCGCAGGCCTGCAGTTCCAAAATTGCTGCAACGCTACAGAATGTCTGATGTTTAAACATAGAGTGGGAAGAAATGAGTGAGAACAGATTTGAAATGGATTGAAGGTTATGTAATGTGTACACACCAACGACAAATTCTCCCAACAAACAGCATTCATCTGTTTACTGTGTGTAAAGTGTTTGCGTGTGCTACCTACCTTCGCAGGAGAGACCATGAGACGTGACCCCAGACAAGCTATCTTTACAGACGTTGCAAAAGGTGGGTCGTGCATGGGAGCAGGCGTACCAGTTGTGCATCCCTGAGAAATGTTCCACATTAAACTGTGCCGTCTGACAAAGGAGAGGTTAAAACAGGTTGGCAGCACTGAGATGATAGTCACAGCAAAGCAAGCACATGAGAATAAAATATGTGACACATCAATGACTGCATATCACTGTTAGTGACTGGTTTCACTCTAACTGCAAGCAGCATATTATTTAACATAAAAAGCACTCCAGAAGCAGACACAGATCAATGCCTTTTTTAGATTCCTTAAAATAATAATTCACTGAAGGTTGGATGTCTCTGCTTTACAGGAGCTATCTGGGAAACTGTTATACAAGGTCAAATATTGTGATCTTTGCTGTCATTTGCAATATTTTTCACACTATCCGATATCGAACAACTCTCGTGCTATCCTCAGGCTTTTATTTGGAAAAGAAGATGCGAGTGTAGCTGCTGTGAAGGTGGAGGAATCGAGGTGCCATTTGACGAGGTGGAGAGGTCATTGCCGGTTAATTGGCACCATGTAGGCAATGCAGACATGGAAGACGCCACCTCGCCAATTTAGTAATATTTCGGGTTTAAAACTGGAGTAAATGAGGGAACCCCCTGGACAATAATATCATCTATCGTGTTGTAGTCAAGACCACATTAAACAAGATCATGACTTAACCGAGACCATAGTGTGTCGAGACGGAGACAAGACCAAGGGCCCTGTCTTATGCCTGGTGCAGATGTCATTTTTGCCACCTGCTTAAGATAGCAAGCCCACCTGCGCTGAGGCTGTGTGCCAGCGGGGAGGAGGTGTGAAAGTGAGAAAAAAATCGTGACTCGGTGGATCCGCTATCTTGTGCCAGTGCAAAGAGTTCAAAATGCCAGAATTTAGACCAGATAAAACATGGTCTAGACGGAGGTGCGAAGACTTTGCCTGGTGTGTCTGCGTATGATAGGACCCCGAGACCGAGTCAAGACTAAGACGTTAAATTTTTTTCTCTGATTTCAAGGTGGCGTTAGAAGTTTAATGTTTTCCCAGCCGTCTCAGTAAGCACTGCCTCGCAGAACCTGCACTCTGCCAAGTGTTTTCTCTTGTATGCTGTTTGGCATATGAATTTTCTATGATAAGGGAACCAAACTTAGACGAATCAAAAAAATCAAACTACAAATGACTTACGTTACTGCCCGCACATGAAGAAGAAAGTTTTACATCCAATCACAGCCATTATATAAACAAACAAATCTGTTGTGTGGTCTAGACTGGTCTCACAAAAACCCCGAGTCCACTATGTCCAAGATCAAGACAAGACCGAGTCAACATGCGTTTGATTATGAGACAAGACCGAGACCTTCAAAAAGTGGCCTCGAGACCAAGACCGGTCTGGAGTAATACAGCATTAAGAGACAACATTGTGATATTAAAATTTAGGATATCACCCAAGCCAAGAAAGCATCCGTCATAAGGAAAGAACACAGCAAGCTGATTGTATCAGGACTCTACGAGCTCACAGTCAAAGTATGCTCTGCTGCTCTGTTCAGGCTTTAAAAAGTCATCCTGGTCAGAGGAATTGGACTAACAGGGTTTGGAGGGAGACCACGGCGAAGAGCAAGCTAACCTGAGCACTGTTCAAGTGTGGGCGTTGCATCTGCAGCAGCTGGCGCAGCCCTGAACACACTTGGTGTTTCATAAGTCTGACTGTAACAGGTGCTTATGAAAGTGGGACGCTCAGACGACACCGGACGGCACAGTAATTAAAATGCTGTTGTGCTGACATCTTGACGGGGACGTGCGCGCATTCGTTTGCACACGTGTGTCTACCCCGTGGTGTGCGAGCTCCGGGGGTGCTGCTGCATTGCAGTGCAGTAAGGGGGCGAGGGATGGGGTCTTATATAAGATTCCTCTCCCAAATGAAAGCCATTAAAATGCAGTGCTGCTTTCTTCCCGTGCTCTGCTTCCTCCTGCACTGGCCACAACTAATCACTGTCAACACAAAGCCCAGATTATTCTCCTCTCACATCCTCCCAGACAGCAGAGTATTCTTAACAGTCATAAGGCCAGTTTGAGGGAAAAATGGCCCACAAGTCAACAGTTTTCCACTTTCTGCCTCAGCTAGGAGAGCAGAGTTTAAAACGCGTGTTGTGGTAAGTGATTGGACAGCGGACGACAGAGCTCGCTGTTGGTGTGTTATCGGGTGAGTCGCTAGGGGAAAACATTTAGGCTTTGCGAGAGTCCGTTTCAGCGCATCGTGTGTGTGTGTGTGTTTGTGCTCGCTGGTGCTTTTGTTTTTGATCTGACAACTTCCAAGATCCTTCCTCTGCCTTCTATACGAAGTACAGTAGATTATGTCCAAAAAAATGCAACTTTTATTCTTATGACACACTTTTTTTTTTTGAGACAAATCCAAACTGTCAGGCTGGTCGAGCTTATAGAAACTTACAGGATCCTCCTCCAGCAAAGAGGATACGCCTAAACACAGATCTATTGTTCCTGCAGCACCGTCCCTATCTCTGTCCTCCACCCCCCCCCCTCCTCCCGTCCACGCACATGGATCTGTCTGTGTTGGCTTACAAGGCAAATTCTTACCTCGTAGTGTTCTCTGGACTGGACCGACTTCAGCGAACTGATCCAGTCCTCCATCTCTTTCCTGTTCTCGGCACAGAGGATGAGCCTACGGAATGGAGTGATCACCTGGAAGAAGGAAGCGGGAGAGTGTACACACGGGCGAGTGAGTGACACAGATACTGTAGCTGAAATAGAGAAAAAGAGAGAGAATTTTTTCAGTACTGTCCTCCTCAGCCTGCGGTGCCACTGAGGAGAGAGAGCACTTGGCTCTGTCTTTAAGGGAGAGGAAGGATGAGAATCCCCCTCCCTCCCTCCCTCCCTCTCTCTCTCCCTCTCTCTCTCCCTCTCTCTCTCTCTCTCTTATTAATTCTAGCTCACTGATCCCCTAACACCTTTTGGAGTTAGTCTTTTCCTTTACACCAGCGTTTTCTGTCTCCTAACCCTCTCCTCCTCTCGCTCTGAGCCCTTCATGTTGCTGTGAGGCAGATATGTGCTGACAGGCGAGGCGCCTCAGTGAGGGCTAAGAGCTTCTCTCCCCCATTGCTTCCCCCTCTCTCACCTCTCTCTGTGTGAGTGTGTATGTGTGTTTAAAAGATAGCCTGCCTGTAATTAACCCTACAGACATACAGCACCCTTTCAACACCCTATCACTTATTTATGCATCTTTATCTCCTCTCTCCATCTGTCTTTCTCTCCTCATGTCCTCATGTTATCGCTGTTCACTTCAGAGGGAAAAGTGAGGCTGAATGCTGCTGGCACTCTGAAAACAGTGAAGGTAGTTTCACCCCAATCAGTGCTCACCTGTTAGCAGTGATGCTGATGTTTCTTTGTTATGAACTTTATGTTTTTAATTACCGCCCTGCACAGGTTAGCAAACGCTGAACACACAGGTGTGTGAATTTGTAGAAGCAAAGTGTGACACCTCCTGTGTGATTTCAGACTGTCTGATCAGATTACATGACATCACTGGGAAAAATTTGGATTTAATTTCAAGTTTTGTGTCCCTACGGTTTTTCAGTTTTGCGGCTTTTACGAAGTCGACTGATGTAAATGATCTCAGCAGCAGTCGAGGTCATTCAGATGTGACTGAAGGCAGTTTAAGATCCTAAAAGAGTGCAAATCAAAGAGGTAAACTTTTAATGGAACCCAGTTGTGTTTCCTCAACTATATCTGAGGAAACTGATACAGATTAAAAGGACAGTAATTATATTTTTATATTTTGAATAAGGTTTTCTTATTATCTTGTTATTTCTTATTATCTTGTTGTGAGACAAAGATTATTTGTAATTGATATATTAGAATAGGTCTAAATGAATTAAATATTGTATAGCTTTATACTGATGAGGAAACTAAATAATTGATTTAATAATTTATGGAGAAGGGGTGGGATTAAATAAGTTTTTTCTTTTTTCATTCTTCTCACTCCTTTGCTGGAATGTAAATCACACCATTATGTGTTGTTTTAATTTTTTATGTTTTCTTTTGCCATCTGTTGTTTATGTCTGTCCACTAGGGTGTGATTATTTTCCTTCTTTCTTTTTTTACGTTTGAAATAAAATGCTACCACTAAAAGTAGCCAAATAGCTTTATGTTATTAGCTCAACATCAACAAAAAAAATTTGCAGTAGCGTCTAAAATCCCTCCGAGAGTTATAAAATAATCAAATAGGGAATCTATCAGGCCTCAGATATTTCACTGGCTGCTTTTAGCATTTGGCTCTTGACTGCGATGCTGATAAAAGTATTTACAGGAAAACAAGGCAAAGGAAGTAGAAAAGTAAAAATGTGCCTGCACTACGGTGTTGAAGTGGAGCTAATTAAGTCCATTTATATGCAAATTTTAATTTATTGCCATATTTCTCCTTACCGCTGTCAGTGAGCAGCACATGACAGTGATAAATATTCCTTCTTTCAAACATGTGGGCATCACAGTAACTCACAGCACAGGGACTAGATGAATTTCTGTTGTCAGTCACATGTTGCAGTGAAATCAGTCTCATTTTCGGCTCTGTTTATCATCGGTAACACTGAGTGCTGAACTCAGTTTGTTGTGACTGTTATTCTCCCACAAAGTGCACACTGATTTTTCGACAAATAGATTCACTCTTCAACATAATGTGAAGCCATAAAATCAGCTGCTGTGGAGGTTCCTCCTGTTTTTAAACATAAATCGTGTCAAAATCCAAATGTAATAAGAGGCTAAATGTAATGCAAGATCATGCTCTCAGTGCTCCGTAGGCGCGACACAGGCAGACCAGGACAGTTACGGGTGCAGGTAGCAGCGTCTTTTCCATGTGAAATGACCATGGCCAGTCCAGCGATTTGAAGTCCTCGCACACACATTTTATGTACATGCCCTAAGCTGCTAAATATCAGAGAAATGATTTTACAGTTATACCCACATGCAGAGATGGCACACGCAAGTGGCTGATATTTCAATATTTTACAGCTGAAGCATGTGTCCATGTACGTGTCAAAAAAACAACCAATTTCTCAGATAAAAACAGACTTGGTGGTTTCATTAATCATAACGATGTCTGAAGTGTTAGTAGAGCTTTTAACACACACACACACACACACACACACACACACACACGACTGTGAGTGCATGTGTGTGTGTGCACTGTGTGTCCTGCAGTGGTTTAAGTGCATGTTGGAGTGTTTAAGATACATTAACGTTGAGCAATAAGCATGTTCATCCACTGGTATGTCCAGGTGCAGGACAAAGTGGACTCCCACAGTTCAGATCTTCAGGATTGAACAATCACACATTGACAATCCTGAAGAAGATCAATAAGGATGCAAACGCTGATTCTGTAACACTAGCAATAAATTGTGGGAGCTTCAATAGTGTGCCGACATTTTTTTGCCCTTTTACAGTCACTCTCCCTTTCTTTCTTTAACTCACTCTCTCCTCAGAGAACTGTAGGTTTTTCTCAGCTGTTAATCACAATACAGTTTTCCACATGGAACTGCAAGGCTCGTGTGTGTGTGTGTGTGTGTGTGTGTGTGTGTGTGTGTGCACACCAGCAAATTGATCCCTCTGGACACATATCATCCTGCCCCTCTGCTGGTGTACTGTGTCTGGTCCGTGTGTGTGCGCTGTGCATCTTTGTATGTGTGTTTTTTGTGTCTGGAGAGAGGTAGTGATAAGATTGGTTGCCAAGGGAAACAGGAACGGCTGTTTCCAAAAATGGCTCTCGGCATCCCTTAAGTGTGGAAAACCTCTCTTGATGACTGACCTTCAGAGCCGACTGAGTGTATCGGATGTTTGTGTTTGTGTTCTGACACGTGACGACAAGAAGAAGCTCTTTGATCTTCATCTGCATTTCGAAATGATGAGAACGTGTAATCATGCCAACAAGCCTCGTCAGTTATTTTTGGTGGAGAACCACCGCCAAAGATGAACTGTCAATTAGAAACTCCAGCTGCAAACACACACACACACACACACACACACACACACACTCAGACCTAAAGCACAATAGCAAAGGAGATGGATCAAACTGTCACGTTTGCACAGTCCCTGTCTGCAGCTTTGTGTAAACAGTTGATATCGACCACAAATCAAATCAGAGAGTTGATGTTCTGCTGATGCAAGTCCAATATTCAAGGCTGATCTTAATTTCCTTGAGATTCATTTCATGGATTTAAAGTGGATGGTAATAAGCGAGCCAATCCAATAACCACGAGTGAGTCAGTGTGAGTCAGCGAGAGAGGCGGCGCGTCCCTGCAGAGTCTGTAATGACTTTAGGGGTGGGGTTGGGCTGAGCTCTCCCTCACGTGGACCTCAAGGTGCTTCCTCGCCACGCTGCAGCCACACTGCTTCATCGTATGTTCACGCAGCGGTGAAACAGCACAAGGCATAAACATGGAATGGATCAGCCGGTAACACACGGCTCACGCTCACACATTAACATTTTCACACACACGTGCTGATGCAAACGTTCTGAAAAATGCACGCAAACACGCAAAATGTGCAATTTTATCCAAGTTTATCTGCTGAATTATTTAACTAACTAACATGTTTTATGCATTACATCTGGTAATTCATACATTTTATCATCCTTGGTAAACAAATCATCCATTTTGTAAACAGTTGTTGCTGAGCATCAACCTCTTCTCCCTGGAAAATCAATCCCTGCTCTGTGTTTTTTCATTCTGTGTAGTTCAGTCAAATTACAGCCATGCACATTGCGCACACTGAACAAACATCTGCAGAGCTCCAACATGAATACATAAATCGCTGAACATCTCTGCACCGGCACGAGCCAATCTCCTGCCTAAACCATCCAAACAAGTAGCACCAACCTGCGCAGAGGACACCAGCAGCATCACTCATCATCAGAGGACGACCGACAGTGAAGACAGAAAACAGCAGGAGACCAGACGGAAAGACAGAGACAGCTGTACAGACACACAGACGGAGACCTGTAATTACTGTGTACTGTCAGAGCAAAGCCTTGTAATGCATCCTCTGCGGTGGTCAGACTCTCTCCCCTCCCTCGTCCTTTCTCTCTCTCTCTCTCTCTCTCTCAGTCGTGATCACACTACCTGTCTGATGCAGCCTGGTCTCCCCCTGTCGGTGCGCCTGACGCCGTCTGTGCTGATGCATTCCAGACGTTTCGCCTGGTTTTTAGCTTCCATCAGCACGTTGCCCTACCTGCGGTTTAAAGCTGCACCGGTCCTTCTCGGTAATTCTTCATTTTCTCTCCACTCTTCCTCGTTTTGTCTGCATCCGTCCCTCCTCTTCCACTTCTCAACGTGCGCTTGTGCCTCAACCTCACTCTACCGCTCTCTCACTTTCCCCCAGGGAGGACATGAGTAAGTGCAGTTAGCTCTGGTGTGACATCACTCCAGGATTTCCTCTGCTGTGCTACCTTACCGCATCTTTCCCTTCACCATCTTAAACTGCTCAACTTTTACTCGACAGGAAACATTCATTGAATGTGTCTCTACTGTCTTTCACATGTGTCCAGCATTTTTCTCCTCACTCCCTCTCTTCTTCCTTTCCTCCTTTAGCATTCCTCCTTCTCCCTGTTTGGTTGCACTTTATTTGGATGGTCTGTCTGCAGATATTTTACAATTTCAAAATATATCAGTTGGTGATATATGACATACTTATTGTTTGTTGAATATTCGTACATTCATGGTTGAATCTTTGTTAAACATGTTCAACAAAGATTCATCACAGATACACTTTTTGTCATTTGTCATTTCTGGACTAGACTAGTCAAACGTGTCTAGTCTAGTCAGACACGCATGAACTGATGAAGCCTCTTGGATGAGAGGCGAAACGCCTTCACAGACATGTTACTGAGTCCATTTAATTGCCCAGATGACTACGGCCTGGATGAATGAGAACATTCACAGACTGCACTGTGTTTAATCAGAGTTTGGTAGTGACTACAGCGGAGTGTATTGGCTTGTGCTAGCATTAGCATTAGCATTAGCGTCATCACTGTGTTCCCAGGCACTGTGCTTGCCAGTTTACACAGCTGGAAAGAAGGTTGCGGTTTCAGATGATTCCACTCTGGAACCTGATTTCAAACATCTGCAGTTTCAGGGGGCCAGCACGCCGTTGTCATGTGAAAGGAAGGCAGAACCGCAACTGACCCTCAATTTCTGGTCATTGAAACACATCAGATCGTATCGCTCTAAATGAGTCCATATCGTTGTTGTATTGTATTGTATCGCCAACCATGTATGGTAATACACATCGTGTCGTTGTCAAAACGTATTGTTACATCCAAACCAACTGTTAATGTTACTGAAATGTTACTGACACTCTATAAACTCTCTGCAGGCAGACTGTGGAAACAAAATGTTGCCACAGAATTATTCCTCCCTCTCAGCAACTGATGCTGATGCTCATGTGGGCATGTTGAGCTCATCTCCAAACCTTTATCACAGCATGTTTATGAGCCTGGCGACAAACACACACGGTCACGACTGTATGCACATGTACGCACACATGCAGCAGGCAAACATAATCTTATTTATGAATATGACAGACATTAAGCCATTGCAGGCACTCAGTGAAGCGTTTTAAGGCGTTGCTAAAAATAGACACACGCTCTCCTCCGAGCAGTGCTCTCCTGCCCAGCTCCTCCTCCTCCTTGTTTCTTATTATAGCAACACCCAGGGGGAAGCAATACATTAATAGAAAGGACAGGCCACTAGCAGCTCCTTCACTGTCTGTTTTCATCCTCATTGCTCATAATACTCGTGTTCAGTTTCCTTCACCTCCCACACACGCCGCTCAGCTGCTCGTTCCTCCCGTAAACCAGCATCCACTCACAGCAGCATCATTTGTTTGCTGTGCCCTGACACACAGCAGGTAGCAGATTTTCAGAGTAATGCTTGAAAATGGAAATATCATCTGACAATAAGTAGTGCTGGGATTTTCAGGCGTACAATTTCCCGTGTGAATCATAATTCTTACAGGTCAAATCCTGTTCTCTTGTAAAATCCTGATGGATCTCCAGCTGATGACAGAACGACTGTGAGTGGACCCGCTGGGACTAAATGCTGTCTACTGTCCATAAAACTGCAAGTGTCTGTCCTGAATATAGAATTAAAGGGGGAAAAAAGAGAAAAATATTGGTTCTGCTTATCAGTTCCTACATATGTTTACCATTTATTATTTTTCTTATTTATTTATTGAGTTTATTGAATTAGGACAGCGCACATTAATCTACATTAGGGATGTCCCGCCTCCCAGCCGACTGCAGTCAGCGATGTTTAGGAGCAGAGTTTGAGGGAGCAGCTTTTCTTGAAGCTTTTCTTCCTGGTTCTTTTCCCCTCCTGATGATCTGTGTCTGCTGGAAAAACGCTGATTTTTAACGTGACACAGCGTTATTGTGTTTTACCGACCAGTCCGTTTATTTTTGAGAGCAGACGATCTCTGCTCATCAGTTACCAGCACGGCGCGCGAGCCCAGCAGCTTAAGCTGTCTGTGCGCCGTCTCACCGTTTAGCTTTCCCCAGATTTAAACTCTTCCAAACTCTTGTGTAGTGCTGCTGCTGCTAACAACCAGCTCCTCCTCCAGCAGCTCCGTCACAGACAGCAGCACAGCGAGCAGAGAGCAGATCCCACACTGAAGGGTTCTGTCTAAACCTCACCGAGAACTGTTGGATGTCAGCAGTTTGGTTTATTGACATTTCAGAAGTTTCCTATGAGATTTTTTTGGCCTTATTGAGAAACATTGTGAAAGGCACTGAGAATTACCCAAACACTGAGTCTCATCTATGAAGATGAAGAAAAAAAAATTAATTTACAGAGAAGCATATGTCCCATAAAAGGTAAAGAGCACCAAAAAATGAAATAAATATAGACAGACTACAGCCTTATAATACACACTTATTTATTTATCTGACATTTACGATACGCAAGAGTTTGTCTGGATGGATTTTTTTTTTTAGCTAATAGGCAAATAAAGAAATAATTTTGGAAAAAATACAAAGCTTTTTTTTCTCCTTATGCACAAAATGCGTACCGAAACCAAACCGAAACCGTCACCCAAGACCCAAGGCTCGTATTGAACCGTGGGCCGGCTAGATTGTGGCATCCCTGATCGACATATTAAGCATCGATGTTAATATATCGGACCTGGATCAGCTGCTAAATTTCATCCGTAGTCCTACAGCAGATACCATTAAAAAGTTACACAGACACCTCGTTTACGAACAAGGTTGATTCAACTACAAGGACCTGCTTTGTTTGTCCTGTTTTTTGGGATGCACAATATTGTTAGCACGTCACTGGCATCGGCTGATATTAGCTTTAAAATTAATTGTCCAGCACGCAAATATCCGCCTGAATAAGTAAGAACACTGTTGAGTGAGCCGGTCATTATTCTGAAAAGAACCCCGACAGGGTGACGCTGGACCCGACGCAGAGCTCAACGTTTGTTCACTCTGGCCCCTACCGTTCAGACAGACTTCAACCAGGATTTGAAAAGTCACATGACACGTTACGCTGCTCTGATTGGCCGTACCAACTTAACTAAACTTGCTCACAAAACTCAGGTGTGTTGTCGAACCAGGCAGTGTAGATCACACATGAGCCAGATTTGGTTACTCCTGAATCTGAATCTTTTTAGAAACATATGTGAGCGTACCGTTAATCTGTAATTTGAAAACGTTAGTGACCAGGCCGCCATTTAATTCCTGCTAGAAATCAAAAGCACAAATTGCATGTGTCTCTTGGTGTCATACGTCGCTGCTCTGATTGGTTGCAAGTCCTTTGCAGAGGCCTTCGGGTCAGTTCTTTTGGATAACAGAACAGGAAATACCAAATGCAGAACTGTGACTTGTTCTGGCATGCCAGGCGACTCGGCATCTGCATTTTAAACCAGAAGATCGTGTGACACAATGCGACAGAGTCAGTCTCACTGCTCAACATGCAGCTCTGCCTGGGATCGCTCCACTGAACCAAGTGTTTCTGTGTGTGTGTGGGTGTGTGTGTGGGTGTGTGTGTGTAGGTGGATGCTAAGATTGCAAGGTGCACTCACTGTGAAGCTGTTGTTGACATTCTTTGTGCTCGACTCTGCAACGCTGGCATCTGATAGGTCCACCTCGTCAAAGATAAGGGACTGCAGAAACGGGAAAGAGAGCAGAGGGAAGTCCCAGGAGGAGAGCAGAGACGGGGCACAAACCAGAACAAGACAATGCGTGTTTAAACAACATTTAGAACATCGGGTTACACTCAGCTTACTGTAACTTCTATCGGGCATGAAGAGAACTGTAAGCGACTGTGACGGATATGTTTTTTATAATGGCCACAGCAAAGCTTAAAATGAACAGGTGAAGCATCTCCAAATACATGGAAGCTGCTGCAGCGAGAGTCATGAAAGGCGTGAAAGAGAAGCATGAAAAA
>JAQLOL010000005.1:2806547-2821755 GCA_029783665.1 Naso thynnoides | reverse complement strand
CGGGCAGAGCTCGCCCACTGCTAATTAGCTTAGCTCAAACACTGGTAGTCAATGGGAAGTGCTAGCCTGCCTCCACCGTATTTTTTTATCAGATGTTTTGTTTCATTGACCTACTTACAAGCACATGTGCTTTGTTTTGCGCATCCAACCTGCAGTTTGCTTCCAGTGCACGTTTGATTCTAAAATCTACATAAAATGCTAATATTGTTAGTGCACTAAAAGTGGAAAGAATGGATCTGTCTCCTTGTCTGGAACCTGTAGGGGGGGCCCATAACAAAGAGAAAAAACAATCCATTCAGAAGCGTTCTGTTATCTTTCTTCTGTCGGGAGGAAACAGGAAACCGCTACAGCAGCTTGACTAAAGGTGCATTAAAGGGACCAAATAGCAGCACGAGATTAATACAGTTAAAAAATAATAAAGTGTTAATCGCGGGCTTTTAATCGATGGCACGATGACACGAGTCAGCACCTGTAGCAGATAAAAGAGGCGGCTAACAGCAATCTGACTGCACCATGAATCATATTCATTACAGAAGGTCCATTTTATAATAAAATATGATGAATCACTTGAATATGTTGGAGAGCTTCTGCCTCCACATAAAGAACAGGTGAGGATAAAAGAAACGTAGTGTGTGAAGTACACAGGCGTATCACTCTGCCAGCTCCTGTTTGCCCACACATGCTTTGAATCGCACTTACAGGGTAATTTTTGACTTAGTTAAAGAGGGAACATGTTGCATTTGAACAGTACTCTACAGAAACAGCAGGGGGGTGCGTCAGCACCCTCAGCACTCTCACTTCCTGCTCCGCTATCCTTCAGTCTTCCTCTGCAGTCATCACGTCACTTCCTGCGTCTCTGTTTCTCTGCCAGAGTAACACGGTGCTGCATTTGGACATGGTGACAGGTGCCGTGCGGAGGCTCATGTTGTCTGCAGACAGTGAGCAGCCCGTCGCCAGAGCCTCGAATTGGTGGAGCAGTAAAGACCAACAGGTGAGAGCTTTCGCCACAGCGATTTTGATTTGGCCTATGGCTCAGGAGTTACTTTCCCCTCGTGTTTTACTTCAGGACTTATTAACAGTTTTCCATGTTTGTGGTTCGTAATTATTTAAAATGCATCATGACGCCCAGAATGCAGATGTTTTTGGGTGTTGGTGCAGATTGTGTTTGAAGGAGAGAAGAGAAATCACCAAACAAATCACCCCAAAGCAGCGTCTGAAATGATTGTGTTTGTGTGTTCATTGTTGTTTACAGGGAGGATATAAAATGTGTCATGACTTCGCCCACAAAAACTGGCTTCTCTTCTATAAGGAGGACGGGTAGGATACTCTGATATGAATCACACCCTTTCAGTCATTAGATGGCACAGCATTTATCTGTGTGATCATGTGTGCAGCAACCAGCTGGAGGTGCTGGATGTGCTGGAGGGCAGGGTGCACTCCATCTCGCTTCCTATCAACCTGAAGTCCGTCTTCCTCGTGGCCGAGGACCGCTGGCTGCTGCTGGAGAGTGATAGCAACAAGTAAGTATGCCAGGGGTGCATCAAATCTCTTGGGATGTAAAAGTTTGAATTTAATTGTTAAAGTGGCGCACTGTGTGTGCCGCTGAACAGGAAGTTCCTGCTGACCAAGCCCATGCACATGGCAGCTGAGGACTCTGGAGTGTGTCAGCTGCACAGCATCAGTGAGGACTCGGTCAGCTCAGGCCACGGAGTCAGCTCAGGTATAACAACGAGGACATCGCACAGCTCTTGTTAACGGTTAACGGAGCTTTTTTTGTTTAATCCAGCTGCTCAAAGCACTTATTAAAGACATTATGTCAAATCTTTTGACAAAGCCAGACAGACGGACATACAGTGAGACAAACTGGTGCTACAGGCGGCACTAACAAGATCTCTCAGCCTGGGAATCCGTTGGTTGCATGTGTGTATGGAACCGCTCTGCTGCAGGTTGCTCCGTGCGCCGTTAACCGTCTGGACTCCAGCATCAGCTCATTTTATTAACGTTAACAAAACTCAGAACTGAACTTGAGGTGGGTTTTCTGTGACAGTTTCTCACGTAAACTCGAGACAGGAAACTCCCCACACACTCTTTTTTTTTTTAGGGTGTTTTTCCACCAAACTGGTTCTGTTCCAGATTCCTGGAACCCCGGTGCTTTCTAATGAACCAGTTTGTGTTTCCACCAGTTTATGGGGATCAAAGATGCGTCATCAACTGAGGGCGTTGTGCAGCACACAGGGACCCGTAGAACTTGACATGCCCACTTAGATTCCCGAGGAAAACCTATTTTTAGGTCCCAGTTGGGAACCAACCTTCTGGATCCCGAACTAATTTAGTTTTGGTTGAAATGCTCAGAACGGTTTGAAATTGGGTGCGTGAACCAGAACGGAACCTGTTCTATGTTGGTGGAAACAGGCAAACGGATGATCTCCCCTCATCATCAACCTCGGCCCCTCTTCATCAAATTCACACTGGCGTTGACTGGGTTGGCCCACCTGACAGCTGTACAGGACAGCCAATCAAGAGACAGCGCCATGACATTTTGCTGACTTCTTCCAAGTTGCAGACGGGTAGTAATACCTCAGTATTCAAATCATAGTTGCTCAAATTATTTTATGTGACTTGCACAAAACTCATACGCTTCATGCATCAGCTGACCTCTCTTTCTCTCGCTGTCTTTCTTGTAAAATTTAAACTGCAGAAAAAATCAGCAAACTAGTGATTAATGACTGCAATGGTAAAAAATCACAGTAATAGAACAGATAACATATTGAGTTGCCAGATCCAGTCAAACAGATGGTTCAAATGAAATGAAGTTCTGCTGAGAGGGTTTCTGCGGTGACTTCAATGAGATAATGGACTCTGGCTGGATCTGTCACATGAAGTAGAGTGCTGTGCAGAGAGATGTCTGCTGACACAAGTGTTCATTGTTATGTCATCTTCTTTCTTTTTATTAAGTAATCCTAACATTTCTACCTCTGTCTCTGTGTCTGTTTGACCTTATCACTCCCACCATCTCAGCTGAGATTTCCGTGCCCCAGATGCTCTCATGTGAGCAGCTACCGAATGAGAACCTCAGCGCTGCTCTGGACCAGAAGATTGTTTCACCTAACCGCATACTGGCCGACACTGGTTCCTTTGCACGGGTTGTTGTGGGCTTCCCTGACCTCGTGGTGAGATTATAAGAGGGCGTGGTGTGAAAGTAATGTTTGGAGGTAATGTACAGTAATGTTTGGAAAATATTAAGGGTTTTTTTTTCAGATTGGAACTAAACATATGGTATTAAACCTGCACTGGACGATGTTTTCTTCGGGAATACCCACATTCCATTTCATGTGTTTGGTGCAGTATGAACACTTAGAGCCTGCACGACCTCAAATTTGGCCCTAGATGTTCAAGCCTGAGCCTGACAGTGTATTTTAATTCTCAGCCCAAGCCCAAATTGAGACCCCCCACAGTTGTTCAGTACAAAGTTGGCTAAACAGAATGCAAAAAGTTGGGCTCCAAAATCTTTTTAAGACAGTTTTTCTGTCAAACTTGAGTAAAGGAGCACTTGAAAGTAATTGAGGTGTCAGGTAATTAAGTATTCAACCCTGTGACCCGGCACCATGGAGCATAATTAATCCCCGGCGCTTTGTTGTGGGGTTCATGTGCTCTCGCTGTGTTTACATGCTCGAGGCTTCTCTGCATTTTGGATCAAAGACTCATAGAAGGGCACTGATATGAATGTTTATCCATGTAAATCATGCAGTGGAGTGGCAGCCCATTCAACATGTCCCTGCTGGCAGCCTATTGTATGCTTGAAAAATTAAAAGGGTAATGAACATGAATGGCGGCATGAGAGCCTGGTTGGATGAGGTGAGGGTGCTCGAGCTGCTCACAGGCTGCCCAGCTGTGTGTCTGATGGGAAAGGAGGGAGATTTCAGTCTTGATGTTTTTTTCTTGTCCAGTCCCCTAATGAGGTTTACAGCTTTAAGAGGCCCGTCGACCTGTCGAAGATAAAGAGTGCCGAGAGCGGGGCGCACGCGTTCCTTCGAGGTGGGCTTCGGTCCAGCACGCCCAAACGGGAGAATTGTGTCAGTCTGCTCTCAGCCAATCAGGTGGTCCGTGCCCTTCCACCCAACAAGGTGCCCCTGAAGGAAGTCTACCCCAAAGGTCAGAGTTCAGATCACATGAGATCAGAGAAAACATGATTTTTGGTTACAACCTAACACACGAATCCAGTATGTAAAGACTCATTTTGTTGTTTGTCACAGACGTCACACCCCCCATGACAGCAGCGTACCTGGAGGTGACTGACCTGAACTCCAAAAAAGTCAAATACATTCCTGTCCCGAGGTAAATATGTCACACCTGCCTCTTGCTGTGGCTCGCTGTGCAGTAACAGATCTATGGCAAGAACAGAATTTGCATCCTCTAGCACCAGCTAGTGGTCACAAGCGGCAGTGCACTTGGAAATAAATAGTCTACTGCACATGTTTTACTATTTCTTTGAGTATTTAAACTATGATTTTTGTGTCATTGAATAATAAGATATTCATAAATCAGCTACTCTGTTAGAGTACAAAAATTCTGCCAGAAATTTCTGTGTGCATGTGTGTGTGGGGTTTGTTTGTTTGTTTGTTTGTTTGTTTGTTTGGTTGGTTGGTTAGCCCATTTTCTATCAGATCAGCTTTGCTTTTTATGACTGACAGCTCACTTTAAAGCCATATTTTACTGCAAAGTTTTTGGGGGGTTTTTTTTGTCACAATTACTCACCCTTAGATGTCTTGACCTAAAGAAGATTTTTTTTTTCCTTCCAGTGTTCCTCCACGGTTAACAGGTTTTTTCCAAAAATGTGAGCCACTCACTTTAGCTGCTTTTGCTGGCAGTCTATGGAGATACAGTTTGAAACATCAAAACCATCTGAAAACCTCCAACCAAAACTCTCAACAGTTTTGGGTGCCATGTTCTAAGACTTTTTTATCATGTTGTAACCCCAATACTTCCAAAACACTTTGATTTTGGCTAAAAAGCTTCAAATCCATCCCATCCATTACAAGGCTCCCTGTCTCGTGCCCGGCCAGGTGGTGCATCGGAAGTTGTTGAGGGAAATCAAAGTGTTTTGGAAGTATTGAGCCTATGACACAATAAAGAAGACTTGGAATAAACCACACAAAGCTGTTGCAGGTTTTGGATGAACGTTTTTAGATGGTTTTGATGTTTTGAAACTGTATCTCCATAGACTGACAGCAAAAGCAGCTGAAGTAATAGGCTCACATTTTTGGGAAAAATCTGTTTACTTTGGACGAATGCTGGAAAGTAAAAAAAGGTTCTTCAATAAAAGAGTAACTGATACACAAAAAATATTTTTGCAGGAGAAATATCGCTTTAAATATTTAAGTTAAATTTAAATGTTTGAACTGCTTTGGGTCTTAATGGCTCTCTGATGACTTCTCTGAGTGACTGTGTGTCCACTGTCCTACGTATTTGTAAATGGCAGGTCAATGACTGTGTCGCCGTACACCAGCTGGTTGTCCAGAGTGTCCGAGTCTGATGTGCTCATGGCTCCTCTCGGCTCTGGAGGTGTGGTCACGGTGGATATGGGTGGATACGTCAGGCTCTGGGAAACAGGATTGGACACCCTGCAGCGATCGCTGATGGAATGGAGGAACATGATTGGGTCAGAGGATGGCAGACCTGTGCAGGTAACATCACAAGTTGGTTCTGAAATCCTAAATGGCTCAGGCAGAAGCCTCTCTCTCGGATATATCAACATTGTGTCTTAAAGATGAGGGAGTGAGGTAACAAAAAGAAGTGCTGGCAGCCTGCAGTTTTCTGAACTCCACTGGGGCCAGTACTACTTTAAAAATAAATGTTGTGACCACTCACTACTACATACTTGCTACACTCTGAAAGAATGTATTAGCTGCTGAAACATTCCTAATTTTCTGCTAACCGGAATGTATGACCCCAGGGTGGGCGTGTATAAATGGACGGGCTTTGCACTGATGATGCAATAGGTTTGACCTCCGGTGTGGGTCAGAACATTCAGACGGTCATACTGAGGAGCCTTTGTGAAGGTGCCCACATGCACAACACGCAGACAATTGTTTGGATGAAACAGCCTTCCAGATGTTTGGAGCAGTATCTGCAGATCTGTGGTTTGTGCACAAGGCAGTGAGACAGAGAGTCCCTCACTCAGACTGAAACGAGGACATCGGAGACACCATCGTTACACTCAGTGATGCAGATTAGTGACTGTTTCTTTCCTCATTATCAAAGGTTATTTGTTCATTCTTAAGTAAGTGGTGTAAAATCACAACTTTTATCAGTAAGTTTAGTAACCATGAGATAAGCATCCAAAGCGTCCAAGTCTTGACCATTTTCCATATTTGCTCCTGCTGACGCTAACGGTGCTCCATCTATTTTGTCATGACTGGCACTTCCCATTGACTACCAGTATTTAAGCTAAGCTAACTAGCAGTGGGTGAGCTCTGCCCGTTTCCTCCTTGTTACTGCACGCACAGTCGAAAGAATGGGATCTATCTTCTTGTGTGGAACTGAGGAGGGAGGCAAATAACAAAAAGGAAAAACAAGCCATTCAGAAGAGAATTCTTGTCTTTCTTCTGCTGGCAGCGGCGAATTGACAAAACAGCAGCACGTGATTAACACGATTCAAAAATCGCAGATTGATTGCGATCAATGTGTTAACACTGACAGCCGTAATACAAACACACACTTACATGTACCTGTGCACCTGCAACACACACACACACACGGCCCTTCTTGGCCCAGATTCCTCATTGGTCTGGTTTTCTTTGATGGGTCACCTTGAGTCCTTAGTGGTTCAGAGTGAGACAGACTCTGTCTGTGGTCTGTGTTAGCTCACTGAAAATAACAGTAGCGCCAGTGTATTTAAACATACCTGTTCAAACATACCTGGACCCTAAAAGGTTCTCTGTAAGACGTGTTACTTTGCCACCGTTGACATACCTTACCTGTGTTTGAGCTTACCTGTTTGCATGTGGCACATATGCTTTACTTTTCAAATGACCTTGAATTAATGACACTCATAAATGTGTAACAGTGAGGCTTTCGACCAGAGTCTGACATCAAAAAGGAAAATCTGAAAATAAAAAAGTAATATTTATGTTCATGTCTTGGCTTAACTGAGGTTTGATCTGAAATCTCGGAGACTGTTGCAGAGCTGCAGAGTAATGTGCGTGGTGCAGCTGCCAGTCCGAGCTACTTGATCACTTCGGCACCTGAGTTTCATGCATTTTTATTACTGCTGGTATGTGCACGTTAAGTAGTACATGTTAGCAAGTGTCCAACATTATGTAACCGCAATCACAGCAGTTTACCTACGCTCGGTATCTGACCTGCGGAGTCATCAGGTCTCTTCAACTGGTCAGTTTCCAGCTGCCTGTCTCGTATCGGGGGTCATTTAGTCGTTGAGGTTTTCGTCCTACGTGACTGATCACCGACAAGAAAGTACACACTACGAGATCCTTTGACTGGGAGGGGCCTACGATGAGTGTGTGAGGTCCCCATCACTCTGTGTGAATATTGTGATGCTGTCTTAAAATGCAGCTCCAATACTTGTAATGATCATCGTCCATCCATCCACCCACTCATCTATCTGTCTGTCCACCCGCCTGTCCGCCCGTCATCAGCCTCTTATCTGTGGTCGAGTTGTGGAGGCAGCAGTTTCATCAGGGGGCGCCACGCTTCCCTTTCCCTGGCCACATCATCCAGCTCTGACTGGAGGATCCCGAGGCGTTCCAGGCCAGTGCAGAGATATGACCTCTCTACCTGGACCTGGGTCTGTCCCACCTCCATACGGAGGTAACCAGGAGGAACCGCCTCAGCTTGCTCCTTTCAGCACAAAGGAGCAGTGGCTCTACTCCGACTTCCTCACAGATGACTGAACTTATCCCTGAGGGAGACGCCAGCCCCCCTCCTGAGGAAACCCATTTCAGCCACTTATAATGAGCATTGTTGTAAAAATCATCCTGTCCTTTTTGTGCTGACCCTTGAGGGACTTTAGAAACCTCATTTTATTAAACAATCCTAAATTATGTTTAATATGATCCAGTGTGCGCTCTGTAGGAGAGAGAGAGAGAGAGAGAGGGGGGCCTCTGCACTGCTGTTTATTTTAATAGGCTATGTGTGGCACGTGAGCTGATGTCGATGCTGTTTGTGCTGGTGTGTGAAATTTGATGCAAACTGCGTTCGTCAGGTGAACATTGGTCTTTTTTTAAGCTCCAGTCTGCGGGCCGTTTAGCAGGTCAGGCCATCAGGGAAACTTCTGATGCTCCCGGGAGTGTCATGGTACCTGCTCACCTGAGACTGGCATGCTAGATACCCCGGGACACTCCATGACGCTCTACGCAAGCTCATGATTGTGTCCTTGAACCGTTCACACGTGCCAACAGCTGTTCACGAGAGCGTACGATCCTACTAACCCTAACCCTAACCCTAACCCAGCAGGATCAGGGCTAAAACCCTGTAGACTGAACTGGACTTGACCTGACACTCACTTTTATTGTGTTGCTCCACTCCTCTTGTTGGTTATGTGCCACTGCCAGTTAAATCCATACACACAAACACAGCACACTTGCTTGCTCCATGTGCAGACTTGTGCCACTGTCAGCAAACAGGAGAAGTTAACCCTAACCCTCTTTGACTTTGAACAAATAACATATTAACTGATCATTTGCAGGACTTCTAACCTGCATCACGTGGTTTTTTAATTCAAGTAGAAATGACTTTGTTTTACATTCCTGTTATACACAGATTCACACACTCACACACACGAAGTCTGTTTCACACTCAAACCTGAATCACTCCAGCGCTCACACTGCAGACACACGTTTAAACATTCATGTACAGGCATGCATTTATACTGTGTGTGCCCAAGATCACATATGGGCACACATTTACTTTAAAAAAAAAAAAAAAACACTGAAAAGTGTCCTCATGCGTGGACATGCACACACACACACACACGCGCACACACAGATGCCATCACTCCTAAATCACTGTCTGTCTTTAGGCTCTCTGCCTAAATGGTGAATCAGAAATTTATGAGGCTGTTAATCCAACAGAGGAGAGACAGAGAGACACCAGGCGAAGAAAAGATAGAGACAAGAGAAGAAACGCCCATTGTTGAGGGTGGGTGGGTGGGTGGGGGTGGGGGAGACATTGATTCCCACAGTCATAAAAAAAAAATTCTTTCTTTCTTTCTTTCGTTTCAGGACAAGGTGTCATTAGTAGCTGACCACAGTGGAGGTTTTTCCTTGTTTTAAATAACTTCTGTGGACAAACGTGGGCACCCGTTAAAATTTCAACCGTGGAATGAAGCTAGGTTTAAGCTTGAAAAAAAAAAAAACTGAATGAAACCTCTAAGTAACAGTTTCCAGATGACCACATGAGTACACATTAGAGGTAAAATGAAATACCAGAACCTGCTGTACAACATACAAGATTAATGAGACTTTTTCAAGGAAATGGTGCGTACCTTTTCCCAATATTCTACATCTAGACACCCTTTATGAGCTTCTCTTCAGATCTTTTAAATTTTTGGATATTCCTGCTTAAATTAAAAAATGTTGTAAGGCATTTTGATAAAGACTTTAAGAGTCAGTGACTTAATTAATTGATAAATAATCTGCTTCAGAAGGGCTGTGTATGCAGTTTAATTAGATTTAATTGACGGTCGCCAACTTTTTGCAAAAACTCTTCAGATTCTTGAAGACTAATGGAGTAAGAACGACCGCTGGCTCCCCAAGTGTTTGTCCTTCTTCTGTTTTGCCATTTCAGTTTTTCTTTCAACAGTGTACTCAGTGCTAAAGAACACAGAAATAAGTGACTCTCTCAGACAGTGTAATGCACTTAACTGTTTCAGCTTCGATTCGGAGAAATCCTGTTTTCTGTAATTTTGGCAAAGGTGGATATAAGATGACACGTACCATGACGGATGCCAGAAGTTCACAAGAAACATGATTTTCTCTGAGCTGATAATGTTCATGTCGGTGTCAAGGTCCCAACTGGGATATTGTAATGTCTCACAAATAAACACACACACACAGACACATACCATCCTGTCTGCAGTGCCCAAACAAACGCCTCTTTCACAAACTGGGAAGTAGGAGCACGACACACTCAGTCCAAAATAGAGCCATGTTGAAAAGCAGCACTCATCATTTTTCTGAAACCAGAACAGAGTGTTAGTCACCGCTTTACTGGCTGTGATGGGCCAGAATAGAGGCCATTACAAGAAACATTCATGGGTTGTGTTGTCACCAGCGGGAGAATTTGATGTGCATCCAGTTTGCTGACAGTTGGATTACTGACACCAACTGGACTAAAGAAAAGAGTCTCACAGCTTCACTTCCTCTCTGATGGAAAAACTTTTAAGACACTTAAATTCAGCATGAGGGCTTGGCAGATGCACACAAACAAGTTTGCTGTATTGTGTGTGTGTGTGTGTGTGTGTGTTTATTGAGAGGCTGTAGTCACATTCACCAACATTAAGGCTGTGTCTAACCAGTACAGCTCATTTTAAAACCAGAGTGTCTAACCAGTACAGCTCATTTTAAAACCAAAGCGCTGGGCGTCAGGTGCACGCCCTCATTTCCCAACACTGGCATGACATTTGTGCAGCAGAGCTCATGTTCTGTTGCTGTGTTTGTGTGTGTGTGTGTGTGTTGTAAACACACACACTTGGATGGCTCACACATGCACAGACACAGATCCATCAGTTGTAATCAGAGAGTGGTCACATGGCTGAGGTGAGCTCCTGAAGGTGAGCTGTAGTCACAGCAGTGACTCAGACCTCCGACCCCTTACCTCACCCCCGAGCGATGGCACGCAGCTCTCTCTGGTTTCTCAGGTCAACACTGGCTCATCTGTGAGCGCACAAACACACTTCCTGTGGATCTCTGCTGCCACTACAGTGCTGGAAAGCTCTGCTGATACACAGATCTGCTGGTTTGCAGTTGCTTGGAACAGTGAAGATGTGTTTTGTCAATTTGAATTACTCTTCTTGTCACGTAAGGAATGGTCAGTAAATATTTTTAGCGTGTAGATCTGTAAATTCAGCAATTCAGCTGCTCTGTCGATGACGTGGAGATGGTGTGTGAGCCGTGTGAGCCGTGTGTCACATCTTTGGCGAGCTGCACTGGACTTAGAACGTGACTCATGTTGCATATTGATGTGGACTTATCAGCCCACTAAACTGACTCTTTTCACAAATGCATTGGAAAAAAAAAAAAAGGGATCTCTTAAAGGGATATTCCAGAATTTTTTATACAGGGCCTCATTTTTTTCTTCTCCGTTCCTGTTCATACTGACAGAGACCATTTTCAGCTCGTTTGAGGCAGGATGGAGTTTGGACAGTTTAGCCGTGAATGCTAATGTTAGCGCAGGTCAGTGGACCCAACAGTCGCCACTACCAAACTCCAACGCAACACTCCACAGTGCGAAACACTCCACAGTGCACCCAAAGCAAGTCGAATATGACGACAGTCTATTAAGACGAATTTGAGTGTTTGTGGAATTATTTTCTGTTCTCTATAATTTATTATTTTCTCCTTAATGACCAGATTTTCATAATTTTTGCCAAAGATATGTGTTTCAGATGATGTTGTCACAACCTCATATCTAGCTAATGATAGCTAATGATAACCTTGTAATGTTTTCAACATTTTTGTATTTTAAACCAGAGTTGATAACCTGTTTTTATGCACACCTGAGGGTAAGTTGAGGATGATGTAATGTCCCATAGCTCTGACTGACATCACTGCTGCTCACACCATAAACATCACACACTGAAATTGTGAAAAATGTCCACACATGCATCGTGTTGTTTTTCTTCACAGCAACTGCGTGGCTCTACATGCTGAGCTGCCGATGAAAGCAATTTAGGCTTCAGTATATCGGCTAAAATTTTGTTTTCTGTACAATAAAAATGATGCCGTATTTTGCATTGCTGGGCTTATAATTATCTCTACTCATCTCTGCTCATTTTTTTTTTTGTAGCCTGGGAAGCCAAACCAAATCGATCTGAGCATTTGTCTTTTGCAAATTAGTCTGGTGCCTCTCAGTTATTCCCACCTTCAGATAATGTCTCATATCTGCTCTCTCATGGGAGAATTCCAGTCCGAACGTCCTGACTCACTGCTGAAATGTGAGTGGAAAAAGGAAATGAGCCTTCAGCTTGTAACAGGGTGTCCTGATGCACTGCATTTAAACCCAACATGTGCTTCAGCTCTGAATGCAAAGATAGAACGCAACGGGAAGAGTTGGTGGTTTTATTTTTAATCTGTTTAAACAATAAAAAGCTTGTTGTCCAATCGACGAATTGTGACTTTTACAGTAGGTCCACTAGCTGGTTCCTACAATGACTCTCATCTTTGCCCGGTAATCTGACATGGTTCAACAGAGGAGCTCACACAGAGGGGCTGTCCTGATACAGCAGCTTCATGTAGAAGTGAGAACAGAGTCTGAGCTCCAAGCTCCTCGGTGTGTGTGTCAGTTTGACGTGTGTACAGTGGGACAGCAGAGGGAGAGGGGGGGTCCTCCCGCCCTCTATGAGATAAATCTCTGTTCAACCAAACAGCAAAGCAGCAAAGATAAGAACTCACTTGCAGTCGCCCACCATTGACAGCGAAACTGAATTGGTCACAGATAGCATTCAGATTCCTGTAGGATGCAGCTTAACTACACAGGAAGCACTCAGGCTGTCACTGAATCAGCCTTTCTCCTTTCACTGCTTCATTCATGCCGTCTTCACTCTGAGAGGCAGTGTGCTGATTTTGGCAGCGCCGAGGCCTTTGAGATGGACCAAAAGCTTCAACTTTTCTCTGTCTTTGCTTCTTCTTCCTCCATCACTCTCCAGCAGAGGAAGACAGAGCCTGTTCTGTCCAAAACCTCAGACCTTACAGACAAAGGGTCTGTTCTCTTAAAGGAAAAATCCACCACTTCTCATCTGCATATCAAGTCGCAGTCGATGCTAACTGAAGCAATAAATTCCTTTGTTTGTGCTGTATTGACCGAGAAAGCTGAGTTTTTTGAGTTGTCCTCTTCACACAGCCTTTCTTGCTGTGCCTACATGTACCAGGATGCATTGCGCTAACACGCACTGCAAACAGCGGGGCTCTGGTCTGTCGCAGCCGGAGGCAGTGACTCAGCTGTAGCTTGCACGATGCATCGCTAGCCTACAGACAGACAAGTGGCACCGGCTGTTAATATTAATTTTCTCCAAGCTGCAAAATTATCAAAAAGCTGTTGTTATATTGTATCGTGATATTAGCTTTTTACATCAGTTTTAGTGCTTTTGTCCAGTGATTTTAACATGTTGTAACCGAGGCTGCTGAGTCTCAGGTTGACGCCGCACAGATCAGTGGAAAGACTTGTCAGACCTTGATGCTTATATTCAGCATCAAAATGAAAATTTAAACTGAATGTTCCTCTTGATGAGATTAGAGTGCAGTGCTCTATTAGCATTTTAAGCTCTTACTGTAGAAATTACAAATTAAAAAGCAGACATGGCGAGGTACCACTGGAGATGAGTTGTTGCCAAAATGATGCCCTAACTTCTAGCCTTTATCTGTGGCTCTCCGCCGAGCCAAGGAGCACCTGATGTATGAAAAGCTGCACTGACATGTTTGCTGAGTGATTGAACACTGAGCTCTGCTGTCATCTCTTACTTTTCTCTTTTCAGATTACCATCCAGAGGGACAGTGGCCAGGATGTTACGGCCCCAAAACATGGCAAGATTGACCACAACAATGCTCCTCACATTGGGGGAAACCAGTGGGCAGGAGGCACAGGTAACCAGTATGTCTGACTGGATCAGGAACATGCACAAATGTCATCTGTGGACAAAATGCTTATTTTTTAATTATTTTTGTTTGGACTGTTTGTCAGACGGAATAATTGATTTTAAGACGTCATCCAGAGCTGTGAGCTCTTTTCTTTCTCCTTAATGTGTAACCAAATATTTGTTCATTCTCAGTCCTGACTCCATTGCATGAAGTTTTTTAATTTTCATTAAGTCAGTCGATAGTTCAGCGTTTATCATGTCAGGTGAAATGTTTGGTTTCGGTCGTGTCAGATAGCCACCCGCGTTTTGTTCAGAGGTTTCTGCCTGTTAAAAGAAAGTATTCTGCCTCTTGAATTGCTTTTAATTGTCAAGTTCTAATAATTCAGTTAGAGAGTGTGGTCTGGCCCTGCTCCATGTGAACAGCGTGTTTAGATGACTTCTGTTGTGATTTGACTCTATACGAATAAAACTGACCTGACTTGACTCTCAGATCAGAAATGGAACACCTAAAGTGCCTCCAGCGGCTGTGATTGTTTCATCCTTCATATGATGTGTTTCACAGGTGGCAGAGACACTGCGGGACTGGGGGGCAAAGGGGGCCCGTATCGGCTGGATGCAGGCCACAAAGTCTACCAGGTGTCCCAGGCTGAGAAGGATGCAGTTCCAGAGGAGATTCGCAGGGCAGCGCGTGAAATGGCTGAGAAAGCCTTCAAAGAAAGGTAGGGTGTGCACTCTCCTTCCACCTTGGAATCTGTGTGTGATGTGTGTAATGTGGAACAGGTGTGTGTGTGTGCGTGTGTGTGTGTGTGTGTGTGTGTGTGAGGGGGAGGGTCCTTTTTGTTTTGGCCTTCTGCAGGGTTCTCTGGTCAGTCAGCTATCCAAGGTATGGTGCTCCGCTCTGTCCTGAGCAAACAACCTCTGGCTGTAGTCGGGCAGATCCTGCTGGGTAATGTGTGTGAGTGTGTGTGTGCGTGTGTGTGTGTGTGCGTGTGTGTGTGTGTGTGTGTGCACCCACACACATTTGCTTCAGAGCAGAGGGTTGAGAGGGCACCCCTTTCACCAGCTCAACCATGAAGGCTGTCTCTGTTCTCTTTTGCTTCAAACAGTCTCATTCTCTTAACCCCCCTCCGCCGCCGCCACCGCCATTCCCCCACCCCCCCCCATCCTCCCCCCTTCCTGCATGACCCTTGTAATACACTGGCTTCTTTCACTCCAAGAGGACGACCTCTCTAACTCTCGTCTCCTGTCTTTTTTTTCCTCTCCTTTTTTTGTTTGTAGTCATTTTGTTTGCTTTAAGAGATTTCTTCTTTGACACCCTCGGCACACACACACACACACACACAAACGTGACTGAAACTTTCCAGGCATTTATCAAAAGGACTGAGACTAACTGTTGTT
>JAQLOL010000005.1:2768334-2779654 GCA_029783665.1 Naso thynnoides | reverse complement strand
AGCTGAAAATGGTCTCTGTCAATAGGAACAGGACTGGGTGAGTGGAAAATGAGGCCCAGTGTCAAAAATTATATATATCCCTTTAAGCTGGGTTAGTTATAGGTAAATAATGCATTACAATGGAACTTGAGGTTTTCCTTGAAGTTGGGGTCCATAACTCTCCATCGGCTTTTCCTCTGCATGGTCTCATAGTTCTTGTCGTAGTACCAGCTCTGTGACTCATCAAAGGTCATGAAAAGCAGCGTGAACTCCCTGAAGTCGATTAACTCTTTATCCACTGTGCCCTTTTTACACACCAGCAAAGGACCAATCAAGCCAGAGTGCATATCCCTTTCCTAAGAGACAGAGCATACGCTAGGTTTAATGAAAGGTTTTTAAAAATGGGAACACGTCACTGCGCTCAACCAAAACACATAGTTTAACGTATCCTGTTTACTTTTGGCTCCTATGTGTAGAATCTGCATGTGATGTTATATTTCAAATGAGAGCATACATTTAGTAAATAATTCTGGTTTTCATTGGTGCAGTGTGTGTGTGTGTGTGTAGTGTTTTTTAAGCTGCTACTATGGAATGCAACAATTGAAAAGTCTAATTCCACTTACAGTGTTTTTAATTTAATTTTTGTATCAGAATATTTGGTTAATTATTTTGGTAAGTATTTACTGAAAGCATGCATTTATACAGCATCTATAACGCATTATGAGCACACTTATAATGCATTATAGGTGGTTATAACTATGATTATGAAGCACTACAGGTGCATTACAATGCACTATAAGTTTGCTCATCATGCATTATAGATGTATGCTTTAAGTGAAACAATGCCAAGATTTTTTAAAAGGTTACTCACAGGATTAACACCTGAATAGTAAGCCCACGTCCGACATTGAGACTCGTCTTTCTTTGGCCCGACTGCATCGTTGACCTTCCATATGTATGTGAAGGTGGTGTTGGGAGCAACCTCATTGTCATATTTATACCAGTACTTAGAACCATCCTCATAAGACAAACCTTCTGTCTGCTTGGTATAAGAAACTCCGTTTGGATGTAAGGAGTATGGACGGTTGCCATTGTTCCTAAACACTACCTACAAGACAGAAAAACACAACACATGCTGTTATCTGATAGATATTACAAGTTTGACATTTCGGAAAATACTCATTTTAATTTTCTTGACAAGGGTAGAAAGATCAACACATTAATAAGTGAGCTTCAGTTATGCTAATGAACAGATCTGGTTATCTTTGATAAGAATGTGACGGGCTGTTTTCCCCTTTCTTTCTTTCTTTTTTTTTAAAAAAACAAAGCAAAATCTTTCATATAGACAAAAGAATGGTGTTTATCTATCTTGTTTAGCTCTCTGCAAGAAAATAAATAAGGCCACATTTGGACGAGAGCAGCCCTACAAAAAAACGGAAAAGTCTTTCCTCCGCATCTTTCAAAAAAAAAAAGTCTGCATTTACATGAACGACAGAAACCGCTGTCGCCGTATTTGTCTTGCTTTCGGTTCACCTTGGAGTGTTTAAACAGAGTTTGGTGGTGGTTAGAATGGAATGCATTAACTTGCGGTAACGAAAGCATTAGGGTAGTCACAGCTGTCACAGGCTTTGAACTTTGCCAGTTTACACAGTAGGAGAGGAGCCTAGTTTCAAATGTTTGCGGTTTAAGGGGTGCCAGTACGCTGTTGTCACTGAAAAGGAAAGTTGAACCGCGACAAAAATGTTTCATATGATGTGAAAACTTGCACCGTGTAAACTGCCTTTAAGTGCTCTACCCAAAATGTCAACCTGTTCAGTAAAGCATGGTTTACATATGTAAGCAACAATTAAAGTGTAGATGTAATTGCTACCAACAAGATGTGACGATGTGATGCTGAGAGCCTTACTATGATGCTTTGTCCAACCTCTGCCTTGATAACAGGTCCCAGGATGCCTAGATGCTCATCGATCTCTCCACGGATTTCGGGCACGCTGAAGCTGCTGTCCATGTAACTTCGGAAGACAATCTTGGTGAACTTACTTTCTCTCCTGTTTTGCTGTGACTTATCTTGCCTCCTGGGGGTTTCAATTTGCATGTTAATTAATCTGCTGTGCACTTGCAACAAACCTGAATAGCACTGTGTCTGTGAATGTTCTCATACGTCCAGGTCACAGTTATCTGGGCAACTGAATCAAAAGCAACTGGATTAGTCTGACTAGCCCAGTATAGTCAGATGCACTTGATGAACTGACAAAGCCCCTTGGATTAGAGGCCAAACATCTTCACAGACATATTACTAAATCTAGTCCTCCTATTCAATTGCCCTGAGTAGCAGTGTGTTTTCAGATGTCATATAAGCTTACCTCTGTCCGTAGCCAGCATAGTCCCACTCAACCTCCTCTGCAGCAATGAAATAAGTCTTGACATTTGGGCCTGAGTATTTTAAGTAGTATTTAGTTGTTTCGTCCAGGTTTAGATTTTTGATGTCTTCATGACTGCTGTAAGGGTCTTTGTACATCACATACTCATATTCATCAGCTTTCACATCTGACTGATCCAGTCTGAGATGATCTGGTTCATCTCCAGGAACATAAAGCTCATAGTCAGTGAAATCGGGTCGGGGCACACCAATGATTACAGGCTTGTTAATGAGATTCTCCTCATCAGAAACAGGTTGCGGCACATTGGGTCGGGACCCACGTGGGGTTATTCCTGGATTAAATCCACGAGGAGAGAATGGTAAGCCACTCCTGGGCTGAGGCTTGTATTCCTTTCTTTTTCTTGTTTTCATGCCTTGACCCTTTCGGGGTCTCTGTCGGAGATTCACCCTCTTGACCTTTTTTGGGTTTGGAATTGTTTTAGGGGTCTCTATCCCCAAATATTTCATTATGTAATCAGGAATCTCCATGGGTACCGTCTGGTGAGTTCCCTCATAAGTCCAATTGTGCCCCTGCATTTTGACCGAGGTGGTTTTAATCAAGTCTGTATTGTTTTCTTTAAGGTAGATATAGACTTCTTCATGGCTGTCTGAGGCACTTAGCTCCTCAGAACTGTTCATTCTCACTGCATGGCTGGAGAGGGACAGGTTACCTAAAGAAAAAGTCTCACTGGACAAACCTTCCACAGATGATGTGTCGTTAAACTCAGCGAGAGGAGTGGTTGAATTTTCCCAACCCTCTAAACTAATCTCCCTTGATGAATTCAGTATGGAAACACTGACTGTGACATTCTGTGTGGGTCCAATTTCAGAGGAATTCATCTGAAGTCCAGATTCTGGCTCCATTGTGGTGATCAGCGAGTCATTATTACTGGTTTCGTTGTATTCTCTCTCCACCTGCAACTCAAGGATGGTCAGGTTGTGTCTGTCCATGCTGCTGGTGTCACCCCTAACAGCATCAGCTGTTTGAATAGAAAATGAATTCTTTGTCCCATTTGCTGTCAACCTAACATGGTTAAGTCCTGTGATATTCTCATCATCTGTTCCAGGTGCCAGAGAGAGGACCACTAGAGGCACATCGTAAGAGAACACATCCCCTCTGGTGAGCTTCTCCTCAGAGTCCTCAACAACAATCATGTCCATCGACATCTGGTTATCACCTGTCAGTGTTACATCCGTTTTTTCAGTCTCCAAGATGGAGCTGGAACTTCCTTGTGATGTTACATTCAGATCTGTAATCCCTGTAGAGAAATTTTTAACAGCTGATAATGCGGCACTACTACTTGCAGTTATGTTGTGCTCCCTCAGTGACATACTTGTGTTCTCTGTTTTATACAGAGAAGAATTGTTAAAAGTTGATTGGATGCTGCCGTTCTGCATACTCGTTGTATTCTCACTGACACTTCGGTTCAGCAGATTAACTGCTGTAAGGTTTAGTCCATGTGCCTCCTTCCAACTGGGGAATGAAGTCACATTTAGTTCAGTTGGCTTGAGAACAGAGGTCACATCTTTACCATTTGTCTCTCTGGAGTTGAGGCTTACATTCATATCCCCATCAAGCACATCAATAGCATCATAATCAAGAAAAGAGAGGTCTAGCAGCTCCACATCTGAGCTTCCTGTTTGGTTCTTCAGAGACCTGAGGCCTAATTCTGCTGCAAACATATCTGTGTAAATATCAATTTCCTCTGGTTTTTCTTTTACAGGTGTTGGGTTTTCTTCTTCCTTTTTGATCTCATCCAAGCTTGGAGGCTTCCACACAGTAAATTCTTTGTTTGCTGCTGAATTTTCATAGTCACTGTACTCATACTGGTAGTCACGATAGCACTCAACATCTTGAAACTTTACGCGCATGCCTTTGGTTGTCTGATGGGAATTCAGGGAGGCCAGAAGCCAGACACCTGGTTCAAGACAGACAGACAGACACACACACACACACACACACACACACAAAAAAAAAATCATCAATGAAATACCCTTGTGAAAGGAAGCAGGTATTACTTCTCACATGCAAAACTTTTAGATGGTGGCATTAACTATTAAAAATCTCCATGGACTACGAGTTTCTGTTGACGCAATATTAAAGTACACATACAGATTCATTGTTTGGAAACACAATATACAATCAGACATGAAAAAGGCCTTGCAATCCCTGACTGACCAATGTTGTCCATGTTCATAGTGATGGTCTCTCCAGTCATGGGGTAGAGGCTGAGGAAGTCCTCTGTCCGCTCATTCAGCTCAAACGTATGGCCGTAGAACGTTGCTGTCTGGATGTAGTCCTGTGCTCCGATGCTGGACACATGCCACGTTGCAATCTCACCGTTGCAGAAGCCCAGAAGTGGGCCACTCTCAAAGGCATAGCCGTTAATCGCTGTGAGGGAATTTGCATGAATATTAGCAGGTAGCTGAGGGCAAGGACAAATATATAGAGTGAATGTATATAATCATTTAAGATGAGCTTTATAATGGTAAAGCTTACTGTGCATGACATTGGACTTATAAAAGTCTGGGTCTGCCTTGTTTACTCTGGATCGATCACAAAACCGGCGAATGTTGTCATCCAGGTACCAGCTCTTGTTCTCGTCGAACACGGCAAACATGGCATGCTGCTCCTTGTCTGCTTTCAGCTATGGAAACAAAACAAAACCTAGATTAATTCAAAATGATCTAATATTCATCTTATATTTTTGAATATAGAAATTTTGACTCTGATTTTAAGCACATCTCATTATCAGCTTTAAGGCGACCTAACTCACTGCTGATCCATGGGAGGAATGGCCCCACGTAGAAATATAATAGATGTATTGCAGGAAAACTATAAGCCGCAGTGTGCCTTTAGGATCCTCTCGCTCTTTGACAACTATACTTTGATATGCTTTTGTTTTGCTTTGTTCATGAATGACATCAATGTACAGAGATCCCGTAATACAGACAAGCATGAATATTCCATCCACTCTCAAAAAAATGTTATTCTAGAATAAATCTATTTCTTTTACAGGCAGGGAAGAAACCTCGTCTCCTCATGTGATTACTTGGCGAGCATAATCTCAGACCACTCTCTGCCGATGATGCTGATTTAACATGATCCCACTGCTGCTGGTTGGAAATTCTTATCCATGCTCCTCTGGCTGACATGTATTGGGAAACACTTGTCAGAGGGAAGCCACCAAACACATCAGAGCCAGCCTGAATTACTTTGTCATTTAAGTCTGCAAAGGATGCTGATCTCTGTGGTTCTTATTGACCGATATCCTACCGAATGTGACTGCAAAATCCTCGCTAAAGTGATTGCAAATAGACTAGGCCATCTTATTCCCCATCTTTCTTCCATGGATGAAGCTAGTTTTGTTACACACGCTCACTCTTTGACAATGTTTGAAGGCTTTATAACAGTATTTATTTTAGCTCTCCTTAGAGACAGAAAAGGCTGATGAACATATTGAATGGGAAAAAAAAATTGTTGTTCATCTGGTAAATACAATCTTTAAAAGGAAAAAAAAACTGTGAGTCTTTGCCACTAAAGCCAGACTAAAGGCTATTTTTGGACCCTATCATAGATCAGATCAGTGTCAGTTGTTAAAATTTAAAACTGAATGACAGACACGTCTTGAGCACGGTTCACGTGAATGTAGAATCTTCTCACCTGCACATTTCTGACATTGAGGGACTGACTCTTGCAGATAAGCATCGGTCCAATCAGTCCTGAGGCGATGTCCCGCGGTGTGTCCACTGCACTGTGGTACAGTCGAGTTAGACAGCGAGAATCTCCATCCAAAGGCTCATCTTCTTCAACCACTCTCCATACATAGGTGTGCGTCTCACCTGGCTGAACACCATGAGACTGGTTGCCTGGCATCAACGTCGAGAAATACTTCAGTCTCACATGGAATCTATGATTTATCTATTTATTTACTTTTTCAGGTTTAAATGGAGATCCAGCATAAAAAGGATTTTTGCTCATTATGTCATAGACAATCAATTTAAGGCAAAAAGTAAGAGCACACAAAAAAAAGCCGATGACATCGGGTGAGGTTCACCCTGGACAAGTCACCAGTTCATCACAGGGCTGACGCACGGAAACAACCGTTCACGCTCACATTCACACCTACGGGCAATTTAGAGTCACCAATTAACCTGCATGTGTTTGGACTATAGGAGGAAGCCGGAGAACCCAGAGGGAACCCACGCAGACTGGAGAGAACATGCAAACTCCACACGGAGGCCAGGTATCAAACCAACAACCTTTTTGCTGTTAGGCAACACTGCTTACCACAAAGCCACCGTGCTGCCCAGTAGTAAGAGTAAACAACTAAAGAAATATTAAACAAACATACATTTTAAGAAATTTTTAATGTAAAAATGATACATATAGTTTAACACAGAGAATCTGTGTGGGTGGAAGTCTGCAGATTTTATTGTGAGCATTTTATTAATGACTTAACCGAAGTGTTCAATCAGTTTGTATATAGATTTCGTACAGTACCTCCTGTCGGGTAGTTGACTCCCTCCTCCGACTTCTCTATGGTCAGTCCATGTGGATAGATGCTGTAGGGCCTGGAGGCCATGTTCTTAAAAACAATCTGTAAAAAGAAAGAAGGATGTGTGGGGACATGCAGTCTGAACACAATGACATGAAATCTAATACCTGGTGACATATTTTGCACCTCTTACATCCAGTCTGTTGTATAGGTAGTAACACACCTGTGCAGTCGGACTGAGGTCAGGTGACTGACATTGCAAGTAAATAAGAAGCTCTCTGGTTGACTTGTTCAAATAGGGTCATGATCCAGCAGCACTGCACTAAACTTTAAAAATGGCTGTGAATCCTACACCATTAATCCAAGATGTGAGGCCCAAAATTTGAATTTGAATGTGCTGGAACGGAGCCGAAATGATAATCTCCGACTGTACTGTTTTCCAAAGGCAGTGCTTTATTATGAAGGAGAACACTGCTCGACTGGTTTTCTTCATCATGTGCCTGTTCAGTTTATGATATACTTCACAACCTCTCGGTTTTTCAGTTATTCAATATGTTTTATACTAGACCTGTGCTAAAAAAACATTCAGTAAGGCAATATGTCATAGTATTTATTATTGTGATATCTGTATTGATTTCCAGCTCCAAAAATGAATACTCTGGGGGGAAAAAAATCAGGTTTTAAATGGATTGTGAACTACAACACCTCTGTTTCAGTGTGTCCAGTTAAAGTGCAAGAGTGCACTTAAATTTCATTTTTCATTTTGACGTTTAATGGCAGCCACATCAGTGCACTTGATAATTTGCCAATTCTGTTCAAATACGTTGGAAAGGAAATTTTGAATTAAATTGTTTTGACTCAATTTGTCCCCTGAATTATCAATATAATATGATGTGATGTATTGAGACAACCCAGATCGTACACAGCTTTTTTTATTTCAGCTATTTTTAATTTTTCAGTGAAGTATGTTGAATGTCACACTATGACTCATATCGCATTGTATCCTATCATGACATAATCGTATCACGACCCGTGCATTGTGATGCGTGTCATTCTTGCCAATCCTCAATTTGTTTTTGATTGAGTGTGATCTCACCTTGATAACATCTCTGATTTGTGCTCTGATCACTGGGCCCAAGATCCCAAGCTCATTTTTCCTCTGCTTGGACTCTAATCTCTCAGTGAATGACTCGTTGCTGTACAGCGTGTAGACTGCCTTCTTGTACTTTCCGCCTACACGTGTGGTTGACTGTCTCAGGTACTGCAGCCTGAAGTCCCTGCCCCCCAAAAATGAAGGTTTCATTAAATTCTAAGATGCTGATAAAACTTCCATAAGCAAATGAAACTATTTGAAATACTTGAAGCCACACAACTTAAACATGGCACTTTAAGCTGTGTGGCAGCAGTGGTATTTTTAAAGGTCTCAGTCAAATGCAAAACTGTTCTTCCAGTTCAAAAAATACAAAGACTCTTAATATATCAAATCTTAAGCCGTCTGCAATAAAGCAAAACTGAAAAGAAAACCAGGCTTGTTAATAAGAGACACGCTTCTAAGAGCCACGAGCTGATAGTCTCAGACGTGTGATAAACACAAAGGACATATTTTGCTACAGAGAGATGTTTGTTAGTTTTAATTGACGCATTTAAAATGCTTAAAATGCTACAAAACATTTAAAATCTATCTGTTCACGCTGCTTACTCATCAATGTGGGCCGGCATGTTTTGTGCGTAATCCCAGACGATTTCCTCAGCAGCGATGTAGTATTTCCACTCAGTGCTCTGGCGTTTTTGCTGATAGGTTATCCTTCGCTGAGGTGGTTCAAAGCCATCACACTTTTTCACATCCACAAAACCATGCATGCCAGCTGCAGATGCACAAACATATTTTTTCTAGTACATTTGTTCTCTTTGGTTCAAAAACAACAACAAAAAAAATGTAAACGGTCAATCTATTCATCTCATGAGCAAATACAAAACAGTTACCTTCCATGTGCTTGATGGTGTGTGAGGAGAGCAGCCAGCGGCCTGTGTGCAGAGCCACCAGGCTTGCAGTGGCCGAGGAGCCGCTGATGAGGCCCACTGATGACACTCTATGCCCGTTTTGCTGCAGCACCTGACCGTTCATATGCACGGAGAACACCTCAGGTTCTGAGCTCATACCCAGGAGATGCAGACTGACGGATGCATGAGCACACAGACTCACATCTGGAAAGAAAACAAGTATCAAGGCGATTCACTCATTCTCCTGTACAACTCAGAGGTTCACAACAAAATACAAGTTGTTGTACTTTATGCTACATTTATTGAACACGCACAGAAAGAATTTATATATATATATATATATAATCTTAGGATAAAAATAAAATAGAGAAATGTCATAATTAATTTACATACTTGCTAAACACATCATAGATATGGACCATATGTATGATACACATGCACAAGAAAAGAGAAAACTGAAGGTAAAGTTTTAATTTTGATTTTTTTTTAAATGTAGTTATGCTTGTGAATGTTTGTAATTGACCATACATGCACACACACACACACACACACATATATATATATATATATATTCTTGTACATATAAGCAGTAGCTGAGGAAGAATTAAGTAATTCATCTGATTAAAACTGGTGTACCACTAGGCTAAGAAAATTTAAGAGTGCTCTTGTTGATATTTTGATGGATTAAATAAATCATAATCAAGTAAACAGTAAGATTTTATGAAGAGATAATGAGCAAGTTGGTTCAAGTTAATCCACTTGTACAGTTTGAAGTAATACAATTATTCGTTTAGTCAACCAGAACAAAATTTATTGTGCCTGTTAAAAATACAAAAGATTTATGAAATTCCAACTACTTCCAGTTAGACAGTTTGCAGCAACCTGAAGACGTCATCTTTGATTTGAGGATATTGTGAAGGATTATTTCAATATTATGCCACTTGCCTTCGACTAAATGCTGAATCCAAAATTCATAGACAGTTTACCCCATAATGACAATATTTATGCTCCCCAGCCCGATACTTGTCCAACAAAAAGGACTGAGTTCAGGTTTCTTGGCATTTAATTCACCACACTGAATTACAGAACAGAGGTCTGAGTCATATAATGTATGTTTTAACGTTTAATCCCAGTGATGCTACAGCTCTTTAAAGTGTTGGATATTTCATTTTACGGTACAGCAATTTGTAAAATTTGTATGATTTTACATGTTTTGAATGAAAATCATTATGTGCAGAGAAACTAGTAACTGCTCCTGTTAATAAATTAAAATAGGCTACAAAGAAGAAGATTTTTTCTGTGAAATTTGGTGGAGAAAAAGTTGCCAAGGAATGGAAAAGATTTCTTTTTCAAGTCATTCTGCATGTAAGTTAAAAAAAACATCAATTATAGCTGAACGACTGAATGACTGGCTCACTCTCTAAACCACCGAGTGACAACATGTGTGACTGTTGGACAGACTGACCAGGTAGCGAGCCCTTTGTGAATCCGTTGATGGTGTATTTGACGTGGTTGTCTGAAGAATGGCTGCATGGTTTGAACTCACTCTCTTTCTCATCAAAAGCTCCAAAGAGGAAGACGTACTCCTGGTGGAAGGCAACCTGGTTTCCAGATTCATCCAGACTGCCTGCAGAAAGACAGAAGAGGAGAGAGAGGAAGAGAACACGACAGGAACATTTAACACCTCTGCAGTTATGTGCTTCGCCTCCTGCTTTCAGCTTTAATGACATCGCTGATGACAGGCTGATTTCCAAAGCTTCCTTTTTGAAGAAAACTGTATTTGACCAACTCTATGATCATCTGAATACTAATAAAACATAATTCTTTATCCGGCAGAAGTCATCTTCAGGGTGCCAGATTAAGTCTGACTTTGTGTAAAGTGTATATAAATGATTTGATCTATGTGCCGTTTCTGATTTCGGCTTCAGATGGAGAGCTGAAGTCTCTGTTTCATGCTGATGACACTTTTCTGTCTCCCACTGAACAAGGACCACAGTGACGGCTGGACATTCTAGAAAAGTTTCCTGTCTGAACTGAGTCCACGCTGTAAATAAGAGGAAAACTATTGTTGTGATTTTCACAGACTCTCCAGATATGAAGAGAAGAGCCAAAAAAAAAAAGATTAAAAAGTTCTAAATGCATATCAGATAGAATTTAAGAATTTCCTAAATTTGATGGTGTCATCCCACCATCTGTATTGCACTGTATGACATAATTGCATGTCTTTGCTGAATACTTGATTTTGATTGGCCAATCAGTGCATTCTGGGGTTGGTTATTTCTGAAAACAGACCAATGTTACGATACAGACACACCAAATCCTTGATGCAGTATTCAGGTTGGATAGACTCGGTGTGATTTTGGCAGTGCTTGATTTTGGCTCAAATCTTTTCAACATGGTGGACCGGTCACAAACTCTCTCA
>JAQLOL010000005.1:2742990-2755434 GCA_029783665.1 Naso thynnoides | reverse complement strand
GAGGGGGGAGGGGGGGGAGGAGGGGATGGGAACTCAGTGGGCTGATGGTGCTGGCCTGTTTGCAGCCCCTGGAGAGCCAATGGGAGGTTTGCCAAGTTTAACTTTCCTGGCTTCGGGAGTGGAGCAGGAAGTGCAGAGGAATCTTTTGATGGAGATCCAGTCACTGATGAGGAGCTGGAAGAGGTACCCGTTTGAGGAGTTTGGCCAAATTTGCTCACCAGGCTCTCAACCTTCTTTGGCCTCTCATCCTGGGTCTCGCCTGATGAGCTGGACCGGATGGAGGAAGCTCTCTGTGGGGTTGGTGGAGGCCCCCGCTTGGTAGAGCCTGTGGATGAGGTGGAAGGCGACTTCTTTATGGGGGAGCCTGTCTTGGAGGAGGATGAAGAGGAAGGACGAGGGAAATCTCCCATTGAGCTGTCGGGTGGAGGTGGAGGGAACTCTGGGGACTGCGGAGCAACAATGCCTCCTGGCTGCCACTTCGGTTTGGCCTTTACCGCTGGAGGAGACTGCGGAGCAGTGAACTTAGAACCTTCCATGGAGTTGGAGGCAGGAAGAGAGGAAGGGGCAGAGTTTCCTGGGAATTGATTGACAATCTGTTTAACCAAAGAAGAGGTAGCTGCCGCAATGGAGACCGAAGAGGAGGAGGAAGAAGGAGAGACAGCAAGGTTTTTGGAGGAGAGGCTGTGCTGCTTTGGCAGAGTGGGAGGTGGCTGATTTGGGGAATGTCCTGTTGAGAAGCTTTGCTGCTTTTTAACTGGCCCATGGCCACTTTGGGCCTGTGTTGGTGACACAGGTGAGAGGGCAATTGGAAGGGAAGAAGGACCCGAGGGTTTGGGAGCCGTTTGAGGGGGAAAACCACCAGTAAAGGTTTTGGGAGGAGCAGGGGGGGGCGCATTGGGAGACAAAGGCCGGTGAACTTGGAGGGAGGCAGGGGGAGAAAGCTCAGCTGGAGGTGGTGGAGGAGGGGAATTATCATCAGCCACTGGTGGGCTGAAGTCATACACCATGTTGGGAAACTTCTGTGAAAGGAATTGCTGGAGGCCACTGTTGGAGAGTTGAGGACAAGAGTTGGGGATGGGCTCTGGAGGAGGGGGCAAAGGCAACCCATTAGCCTCCAGGCTCTCCGGTGGAGGAGGTGGGAGGTAGTAGGGATCTTGCACATCATCCTCCGGGGGTGGTGGTGGTGGTACAGCGGAGGGGCTCGGCGGTCCAAATTTCAGTGCAGCCATAGCTGAGCCAGGAGCTGGCAATGTGGGTGGGGGAGGAGGGGGAGGAGACGGTAGTGGAGGGGAGGAGCTGTAAGCGGCTGGGAGGGTATTGTAGTTGGGTTTGATAAACTGGGTAGGAGTAGTGGGAGGGGCAGCTCCAGCCTGCTGTGTCCTGGACTGGTTCTGGCTCTGCAGGCGAGCCAGTGTGCTGTACTTAATGTATGAGGAGGTAGGTACTGGCTGATGAGCCATGCTTGCAACTGGGGGAGGAGGGGGTGGTGGGGGAGGCGAGGGCGGTGATGGGGAGGAATCCTCAGATTGGACGAGACCATCAGTATAGCTGGTCCGCGAGGGTGGAGTCTGAGGCTGAGAGAGAGGGAGGGGCTGTGGGGAGATGGAAGGTATCTGGAGCGGGATAGGCCTACTGATAGGGTCGATCTTCATCATCTGGAAAGAGAAATTGAGAAAGGGTAAGACGAAGAAAGGAACAAGAGAACAGGGTAAACAAAAAGAGGAAGGGGAGGAACCATGAAGAGGATCATTGGAGAGAAGCAATAGAAGAAGGTGAAGAGGCACAAGAGAAAGGAAAGATAACAAGAGAAGAAGGAAGAGAAAATTACGACAAGTAACAAACATCCCTACTTTTGTTATCTTTCCGCAACCAAACATTCCAAGATGCAAGAAATCAAACAGGCCCCACTCTGAGGACACACAGCTATTGAAACTCAAAACACACTCATTATTGAATAAGGTAAAATGCAATCAGAACACAAAACTTTCTAACCTACTGACAAAATTCTGCTCTCCTACTATAATTACCATGACTTTCCATTTGTTTGAGCTTGTGAAAAGTGAAGGAATTACAGTAGATCAACTAGATAGGTACATCTGACTGTCCAATTTCTTACGTATTTAAGTCAAAATAACAATACTTGAAGGTGCCGTAAGTGGTATTTAATTTTTTTTCTAAATTGTTTTAAAAATAAGTGTTGAATAGCTCTACACTCAGACAGATATCACTTATATCAAGTGTTTTGTCAGTAACAGAATTTCTCTGCTCTGCCGTACACTTAAAAGATATGGTATCCTGCTCCCACTCTCGTCCAATCAGAAGAGAGGATTCCAAAAATGTATTTTCGGTTTACTGAAAAACTGAGAGATTTTTAGACCCACATTACTGACCAAACTCTACTATCAGTGATGGCTGTCAGAATGTGGAACTATATATACTACTATATATACTGACATTTATTTTAACCTAGTGTAAATCACTTACAGTGCCTTTAATGCTTGAAAGATTTTAATTGTCAAACATATTCTAAGCTGATCCCAAGCTGAGGGACGCTATTACCCATGAGCTTAGCTTCAGTTCCTCAAATTTAGGACAGGTTGTTGTCTGGAAGATGACCATGCGGTCTTGTCAACCCAATTACTGTGTGATCCTACAGGCCATCATGCATTCCTCAGAAACTCTCTCATACCTAAACAGCTGGTGGCGGCTAAAAGGTACTATTGCTATAAAATGTAAGCTAAGATAAATAGCTAAGGTAAACTTCATGCTTTAAAAAGTCATGTCAAAAAGTTGTTTCTCAGCTTTTCAGTGATATAACACATGTATTTCTGTTTGTTTCTTATCTTTGTTATATATATGATATCATATTTGCTTCTGAGAAAATAGTTTTCACAGTTTCCATTGTTTGCTGTTGTTCTTTGTAAAATATTTAAACAACAAATTTAACTTTTGCTTTAATGCCATCTATCATTATTTATGAACCTTTCTATTTATCCTCTTTTTTTAGACATATCTTTATTTTTCATGTAGATAGAAAGGTTCATAAAGTATACCAAGGGAAGTTTAGATGAAAACAAACAGCATTTAACAGCATATACTCTAATCTGGCTCCAAACTGGGTCAAACAGGTTTTAAATTTGATCTAAAAATTAAGAAAAGTGCCCCTAAAAATTTGTTATTGTTGGTTAGGACATTCCGTCACACCACAAGTTTAGAACAAATCAACAGTTTAGCTGCAGCCATCTAAAAAAGGGAAACAGGACACCAGACAACTCACACAAAAACACAAGTTCACCTCAAACTGACACATATTAAACTATACATACAGTTTATATATCATCAGGTACAACAAAGTGATTTTTGTTGGAGTTGGTTGTTTGTGAGCTTCTGTCTAAGTCTAGCCTGATTATGTCATCAACAGTTGTACATATCCACCATAATGACATAGGAACTCTAGACATGCAATCCAGTCATTTGGAGCTTGTGAACTACTTGTTTTTTTAGACTGGCAGATCAACACTGATGAAAACACTAATCATACATCCTTAAACACAGATGAACGCTTTATAGTTTGTGACGATCTTCCCGAGAGATTTAAATTTTTCGATCATCTAAATATTTGAACAAAGATTAAATAGATTCATATGACACTACTCAACAGAAAATAAAAGTACAATATCTTTAAGTTCTAAGAAAATGAATTTTATCCCTCCAAATATATGTAAATCATTTTTGAGTTTTTCATCCTTCAAAGAAGTCTGACCACCAATGTATGTGCACATATCTGGCTGTGGGTTTTGATGTGATTTGCTCAGTTACTTAATGTAACAGGCAATATTTTAGTGAAATCATATTTAATAATCAATCTGTTTTGCTATCTAAAGCTCACGATGTTGAACACATCTTACATACTGTAAACTGCTGACAGGAATACAAACTACATGAAACCCAGGTCATCTCAAAGAATCAACACAAACAGCTTCCCGTTTTAAAGGCTGCAGCCAAACTGTTACCGTGTATGTTACATCACTTCCTGTCTAACCTCCACTCCCTCCTCCTCCTCCTGCACAAAGAGGAACTGGCATACGTCCCTTCACCTTTGACCACTGCCAGGAAAGCATAGGGGAAATATGGAAGATGTAGTCCAAAAGTGAAAAATCACAGGAAGGGAAAATATTTTTGTGTGTTCACACCTCTCCTTGCGTTCCTCTCCTCCAAGCATCGGAGAAGATGGAGCTTACGACACTCTGGGAGCGGGCGTGGCCTGATGTTACCTCTGATACGCCACTGTCCGATTGGCTGGAGTAATTGGACTGGGACTCTAGAGTGTGGACACAAAGGCAAAAGTAAACTTTGTTCAACTTCTACTAATGACAAAACTTTTTCTATTTTAGACTGAATATTTAGTAGTGGATTTCATTAATATTGAATCAAAGCTGTGGCTCATGCTGTTCATGTAAAACCTGTAGAAAGTCTTACACCTCATTCAACCATATGACCTCTGAACTGGCCACTGAATTATCTCGACCAAAGCGGACAAACAGACCTGGAAGGCTGGAGGAGCTGGATCCTGACTTGATGGAAGAAGAAGAGAGGGAAGACCAATCATAGGCCGCCTCCGTCCTTCTCATTGCCTCCTGGAAATTTATGTACAGCTGCTTCCCGTACTGATAGACAGATGGACAGACAGACAACAGAAATTGGAAGATACACAACAAATAATCGACGGTAAGGCGAATTAAAGAAGTCAGCTTCTGCAAAGACATAAGGTAAGAGAACTACATCTTCACCACAATGAGCATTGTGCAGCAAGGAGACTATTTGTGTATAAATATTACATGATAACATATTAGCAGCAGCATTTATTGTGACAAGTTACTACCTTGGCAATGCGAATACTGTTGATCCATTGTTGGAGGGTTCGGACATCATCGCAGCACAAATACTTGATGTACTGAGACTTTTTCTGGATCTGAGGGTGCTACACACACACACACACACACACACACACACACACACAAAAAAAAAAAAATATATATATATACATGTTGTATTACTTTGTTTACTAGTAATGTTATTACTCCAACTTTCTTAATTACTTACGAGTGCTATTACTACAATTCTGGTCACTATTTCTGCAAAAAATTGGACATTAGTATTTACTAAGTAAAACCAGAGTATTATTTGAAATTTGTTACTCTTCTAACTATTGTTCTAGTATATGTAATCTTTTCTTTGAGACAGAGGTACACCATCATTTCTCTGTTGCGCCATTAGGTGGCACTGTGAGACTACTGTGCTACAAACCAAACGGTTGCCATTTATCGTGAACCTCCTCAGTCTTGTGGGTAAATGTGTGACTGTGCATGTGTTAAAGTGTACCTTCAGCACCATGCAGTAGTCTGTGGGAGCCTTGTATTTGCTCCTGTAGTCTTGGCCGTGGTAGACATTAACATGATCCAACTGAAGAAAACACACCAGATCTCTGGACGCCTGCACAAACACAAACACATCAAATTTTTCCAGTGTTGTGCTAAAAATATGATTGCTGTTTTCTCCATATTGCCCTCTCTGCTTATTTTTCATCACACACACCTTGGCTTTTCCCTTGGGGACATAGTAGATGCCAGAGGCCCTCAGAAGAAAGTAGCGTTTTTTCCAGGACTTCTTCCCATCCTCTTTTAGCCACAACACTCCTTCCATCTCTGGGACAGACACTGAGCTGCCGCCAAAGCACTCCTGACACACATACAATACACACCCACACATACAGAAAGAACAGACACTTCTTGGTGCTTGTTGAATTTCAGCCACATTTCACCAGCTGAACTCAAGAATGTATAACAGCACAGTAAGTAATTATTCACCACCAAGGCTGTGTACACCTAATGGTCTGGGACCCATGTGGCCACATTCTTTCAGCAGTGTGTATTCAAATGTGTCCTGGGCAACGTATAGATATATAGATGGATAAACATATACAAATAAGATACATAGATAGAATTACCAGAGCAAAGTATTGATGTGGGGGGAACTAGGGCTGGCAAATATCGGATTTTTGGGGCCCGATACCAATACGGGATCAAGAAAATTGCTGATATTATGTACATATAACATCGGCTGAATTGTTAGCAAATACTTGTGAGAATGATATGTAATGGTGACAGGATATCTTACATTTAATCAAACTTCTTTCCAAACATCAGTGCACTGAACAGTAGACACATCACTTATTACTTATTTAATAATGAGCCTCCCTCTGCTGGACAAAGTATGGGTTTACACCATTTTAAATCAGAGGTCTAGCTTTTCTTTCTGCCTTAAAAAAAAAAAAAGGTTTAAATATTGGCAGATATCGGAGAACATACACACCGATACCCTTATATATTTACAATAGGCCAATATTGGCCAATGATTTCGGACACTGACAAAATGGTCGGGCCCCCCTGGGCCAGACCGTTGTGGTTTTACTTTGTCTCATATTTAATTCCAATATCCTTAGAGAACAATATTAGCTGTAACTAATAATACAGCTGTTTTTTGAACTAGAAAACATGCAGCGATGGTGAAGTGTTTTTCTTTCAGTAGTGTCTGCAGGCCTTCAGTCTCAAGGTGCTGACTAACTGTCTGTGGTCTGCTAGGCAATGCCAAGGGCAACAAACTAACCTCCAACAGAGCCTCTTTGTTTCTTTCAGCCATCTCACATGTCTCCTTCCGCCCTAACAAATAGTTCTTCAGCAATCAGGGAGCAGGAATGAGACAATAACAGGAGGGACAAACAGACAACTTGTTAGCAATATAAAACATTTGTGTACCTTCCCTCCCATTATGTTCATGTGCATGCATGCATCTCACCTGGGGGTTTTTGAACAGGGCATACTTCTCAATGCGTTCTGTGAACATCAGGCGGTTCTGGCTGTCTCTGGTCCAGTTCAGAAGGTTCTCCACCAGGTTCTCATGATCCTCAAAAATCCGTTCTGCCCAGAGTGAATTTGATATTTCAGTTAATTTTGAGTTAAGCCTGGTGAAGCAAGATAATCTACATCCATCAGTGAAATTTGCCTGGTACTTTTACTTGGAACATACTGCTGCAAAATAATAGTCAGCAGGTAGATCCACGTATACAGAATCAATGAATGTACAATTTATCATTCATGGATTCATCAAACCTTTTCTTCAGGGTCCAACACTTTCTGTATCAACAATGACACTGGCTGACAATTACTCTTAAACTGAAGTAAAAAGCACATAGGTAACCTGCTGGAACCTAGACCTGGCAAGGAAATGGTCAAATATAAAGATTTTCTGAACAAAACATAAACAAGTAACAAATATTTTGGCTTTTTAAAACTCTGGGCTTGGAAAACATAGATTTCATCTTTCTTTCATCTGCTTCTGTCTCTTTATATAGTGACTTTCAACTGGTGTAAGTCTAATTTTATAGCAGTAGTTGTGCTAAATGAATCGTCTGTATAGTGTAACAATGCAATACAGTTATGTGGTATCCACTAATATGATTTATTATTATTATTAACTTTTTCTTGTACACTTGGGCAAGTATATGGTGAGTTCACTGTGACAGACCTCACTGTGAAGTGCTGACAGCTCAGCATGTTAATTATAATATTAAAGTAATCATGTGGCTTTTTAAAGCAGACGAACGCACTAGGCAGAAAAATTCAAGTCAAGAAGTCACTTCTCAGCCATACATGGTCATACATTCTGTCACTGTGTTTCTTATTGATTAAATCATATAAACATGAAATATTTTTAAGGAGTTGCAAAGGTCCATGGATCTCACTTGGAGAAACACTGATTTAATTAACATTAATCTGTTTTGTGACTGAAGCACTGAAAACTAAAATAAAAACATCATAATTTATATCAACAAAATCATCATTAAAACAGCCAATAGCACAGCTTCTACTATGACTAATACTACTTATGTTGTTCTTATTATTTAAATAGTTTAAAATCATTACTTTAATATTTTATTATGTTTCCATTATTAAAATTATTTCAATTATTATTGATTATGTGTGATCGTAATTTCCTGTAAGGTACGCAGTGAGAGGTCAGAGGTTATGATCTGACAGGAAGTTGGTCTCTTGCCAAAGGGCACTCAGCAGGGTGCTGGTGGTACTGGTAGCACTGGTGCGCATGTGTGTGTGTGTATGTATGTGTGTGTGTGTGTGTGTGTGTGTGTGTGTGCGCCCAGGGCAGGGTTGGTCTCTTTTCTGCAGCTTCCAACACAACTTATTATCTTAATTAACACAGGGGGCAATTTAAATCTTCCTATGGGCAAGTTCTACCCTTCAGCCCAGAATTCAGACACACATGGAGTAGATTTATGTAAATGAAGAAAGGTTTAGGTTTAGCTGAACGTGGCACAATGAGCTACATTTTACCTTCTCTTTCTCTCTCTCTCTCTAACGATGCTGACTGGCTGCACAGCAGAGGCCCTGAAGATGTAGGTTAAATCACACACATCATTGCACCGGACCTACATAAAGACTGTGTGTGTGTGTGTGTGTGTGTGTGTTTGTCAACGAGTGTTAAGTGGAGTTGAAGCTTGTATTACAGTGTGTGCTGGCAAACACACATCTCATCCCCCAAGGGAGATGTGTGTGTGTGTGTATTTATTTAGGACCTTTTCTGGCATAAACACTGACCGTGTGAGGACCAATAGTCCTCACTGGGACCAAGGACCGATCTTAATGCAGCATGAATTAATTTCTGAGGTCCTGGTTAAGTTTAGAGGTAAGATATGAATCAAAGTTAGGTTAAGGTTAGGGTTTGGCAATAATTGGACGAGGTTAGGTTAGGGTTAGGGGTAAGGGTTTAGGTTAGGCTGTACAAATGAATGACAGTTAATGTAAAGTCCTAACAAGAATATCTGTGCAAGCCTGTGTGCGTGTGTGTGTGCGCTCACATCTTTGTAGCTTAATATATGTAATGTGTTGCACTCACTTCTGGGCACAAGGCTAGTGAATACAAGTACATACTCAGCAATAGCCTTGCCTGAACACACAATGATTACCAGTTTTTTGGCAAACTAGTAATTACCTGAATCAAGCTGTGTCACTCACAAGACTTGGCTGTCTCATCTAGCATAACTATTACAAATGACATCCATCTGTTACTGCAAAACGCCTTCAGCAATGTCAAACAAAGCAATCAACACAGTAACCCAAAGTCATTTCAGCATTACAAGCTGCTACAGCACTTCAAAAATGGAAGCCCAAGTATCATCCTGCACTTACATGACAATCCTTTAAGCTAATAAATTTATACTATCCAACAGACCATAATTATTTACCAGCTGAAATATGCTGTCTGTTTACATAAACCTCAATTCACTGATATGAGCCAGTGATATGTATTACTTCATGCACAGCTAGTTGTAGAATGACCACCAGGGGCAAGCAGACCAGGACCCAACCCACCAGAACTCCCAATAATCCCCCAAAGCACAAAGGACCCAGGGCATGTGCCCCGGAGAAAATCACACGCCCAACCCAAGAGAGACCCAGCAAGGAATAACAGAAGCACCAACCCTTGACCAGGGAGGCCCATAGTGGGACAAGAGACAGTGAGCCTCCTGGCCCAGCGGAAGTCCCCCAACCCCAGTGCAAGCTGAGCCCAAGGCTACAGGGCCACACCAATCAGAGGCCAACCCAGACCCCAAGTGGGGAGCCCACCATACTCTGTAGAGGCCAGAGCCCCACTAGCAGCCCCCCTCCAATGGGACACCAAGGCCCACCACAATGACCGGGCCCATCGCACATGGGGCCAAACCATACCCTATATGTACCCCTTGGGAGACAGCAGTAGGACACAGTGGACAACCTCCAAATCAGAGATGAGCCCCCAGGGAGACAGGGGAGAGTAGACCCCACAATCCAGCCAGACCAAACCCCCCCAAAGGCGCAGATAGAGCCCAGAGCGCACCAGAACTACCCAGACGACCAGCAGAGGGTCCACCGCCCAACAGCAAGGCCCAAGCCCCTACCCAGCCCAGCCCCACACTGAAAGGCTGGCCACCACAGAGTCACCAGCAACACCTGTGCAGCAGAACTGACACCTCTCCTCCAGACCACAGTCTCCTTATCTAGCCCCTGCAGGGCCAGCGACAGAGGCAGTGGACTTCCCCGACCACAAGGTGCATCACAGACATGGAATACCACACATCAACACCGAGACATAGCACAAAGAGCCTGCAGCCAACACAAGACAACTTACCCACCACACCCCGCAACACCTATCTGGATGTAGCAAGCACTGTGTCCCAGAGCACAAAACAAACCCCAACAGACATCAACCAACACGCGCAGCCTACACCGACAACAACCTACAAGCAACCAATAATGGCCTGCAGCAGCCTAGCGCAAGCACAGCCGCCAGCCGGACCAGCCCGCGCTGCCAGGGGTGCCATACCAAACCACCAAGCCCCCCACCCCGATGAATGCAACGGGGCCAACAACACTGCCCGTACAGAGCTGTGCCACTAACCCACTGCCAGCACACATAGATGCGCCTCCCAAAGCCTCCCAATCCAGCTGCCAATGCCACCCCACACCCAAAGCCCAGTCCATATCCCACCCCCAGACAACAGTGAGGCTAAAAAATGGTATCACTCACGTTTTCAAAAACACTTGGCACGTTGAGGTTCTCGGACACTTGGATTGGAAAATTAGTTACCATTCACTTATATTATTATGGAGATTACTGCAACGCCTTTTTCATGTGAAACTCTCGAAACTTAACTGGACTTTCCATCGGCATGAGTAGATAATGACTGAATTTTCATTTTCGTGTGAACTATCCCTTTAACAGTAGGGAAACTGTAAGTTTCCAGGAAATTAATTAAAGTATGTAATTTTCCAAGAAGTGAACAAAGTTAATTTTGTGCGTGTGTGTGTGCTTACCCATCTGCAGCTCGTTGATGGTTTCCACTAGAGACCAGTCTGGACTGTAACCACAGTGAGATTTCTCCAACAAACTGTCCAAGACCTGAAGAATCGGAGTCACTGTGAGCCTAACACTGAAGTTACAACACCACTGCTGCTAATTAAGCTATTACAGCTATTGACAACGTTATTACTACTATTCCTCATAATGCTAGTCCTACTAGTATTTCTGAAACTATCGTTACTGTTAATACTTAACTTTCAAATGACAGACTTACTACAACCAAAAACTGCTACTACCATCGCCACTGCTAGTACAACTACTACTCAGGGAAATTAGCTTGGGCACCAAGTCAATGCCAACATTCTTAATATATGACAGTACTCTTTCGTTAACAGAAGTTACAGTTACAGGAACGCAATTCTCCTGGACCTTATAAGGTATTACAGCCTTGAAGTGTTCTTGTCTGTTGTTAAATTTGAGAGTTGTGTGTTTAAGTACTTTGTATATAAAGCAGGTCATCAGGGATTCATCAAAATTTGTAAAAAAGAACCAGCATGCAATTATGCCATTGAACTTATAAGATAACTGAAGGGAACATTTAGAACTTACTGAGGCACCTCAAAGAAACAAAAGACATTGATTTAAAGAATTCAAGCCGAATTTCAATTATTGCTAAAATAACATTAACAACATATCCAAAGTGTTCCTAACGCTGTGTAGCAAACTACAACGTTTACAAAGGCTAAAGGCCACTGTGTTTAAGTTAATGTTGTGTAACCATGCTTGTTGTTCTATCACTGATACTAAATCTATGGCTATGACAAAAAGTAGAACAAGTGCTATAACTAATCACAGAAATGTAACTAAAAAACTGATAGTCGGTCATACCTGTCTGACTGACTGTCTCTCATCCACCATCATGGTTTTTGAGCTCTCGTCTGACAAATGGACACGAATCACCAACTATAAGAGAGAAAGAAAGAAAAGATGATCATTTACACTGTTTTTTTTTTTTTTTTAATATATCATTGATTTGATAGATCATAAGATCAACAGATAGACTGATAGATGAGAAAGTATTTCTCATGTCCATAGTAAACAAAGGTCCAATGCAATAAAACCTTGCCTTTTCATATTATTCTTGGACCATGTTAACATAAACCATCATGGCATTGTGTGTGTGTTTGCATGTGAGTGAGAGAGAGAAGAGAGACACCGGTTAAAGATCCACTATCACTTTTTTTTGGAGCTTTGTGCAGGATCAACGGACAGACGATTAGACTTAGCAGACACAGACAGGTAGCCAGAGCTCTGTCTCTGTGTGTAATAAATCCAGGTTGTTAATCCAGTCTCTCTTCCTCTCTCTCTCTTCCTCTCTCTCTCTCTGTGGGATTGGGATTACACTTGTGATGGTCATTATGTTGAGTGCTATGTGTGTGTCCGTGTGTGTGTGTGTGTGTGTGTGTGTGTGTTGACCCCAGCTGTTATTGACCAGAGCTTTCAATGCAGAGTTACACTGACCTGACCCAG
>JAQLOL010000005.1:2719066-2736936 GCA_029783665.1 Naso thynnoides | reverse complement strand
CACCTGCTGCTTTTGGACGTCACACACACACACACACACACACACACACACACACACGAATATAAACAACACATATTTCTGTAGTCTAAAATTTGCTTATATGAACAAGTCTTACCTTTTTAACCTGGGCCTCCTTGATCTTCTCCAGGGCGACTCGGATATTGTCTGCCTTCAGCTTTGCAGCCTGTTCTTCCTGCACACACACACACAGACACACAGATGACGGCAACAGAAATGATACACCAGTCAGTCAATAAAACCCAATAGTACTGACAGATGCTTTCCGTCCATACACACTGGACACAGACATACACACACTAACATCCACTCTTGTCCTCTCACCTACCTGATTCCTCCAACAGGAATTCATTGTTTATTGTAAGTTGATTTATCTCTAACAACCAACACTTCTGTGTCTGCTTTGCATCAAATGAAACTGCACAATCTGTTTTTTTAAGTCCAGAGATCCTCAGTGTCTCATCAGCAGAGAGAGGACAATGTTTCAGTGTATTCCCAGTCTTGTGAGCTGTCTGTGTACCACTTGTCCAAACACATCACTCCTCTTTCCTGAGGCTTCGTCCAGAAGGGTTTTTTATCATGCTAATAGGGTGAAGGAAGAGCTGAAGTAAGACCCTGTCAAGGTAGAGAGTACTTCCCAAAAATCATCAGCCTATTCTTAGTCCAAACAAGACAGAGGTGCAGTGCCAAAGTAGCCCAAACTGAGAGGAATTATCATACATGTCTGCTTGGCAGCGCAAAATGTGCTCCTCCTCCTCTTCATAATAATCATCATCTTTGTATTATTGTGACTGCAGGGGAATGCGACTGGATTAGTATTCCAAAGCTACATGCTGGGAGATGGTTATTGTCTGACAGAGGATTATCCAAATTTCCAAAATGCACACAAACAGACACTCAAACTGGAAGCAATGCCAGTGACTCTCTGAGGCTGCAGACGATGAACTAGAGGACGAATGGAGACATGAGAGAGCGACCAAGTCCAGTTTGTTTTCTTGACGCCCAGCAGTGAGACACTCCCATTAACAATCACAGCATCAATCTCTTTAAGTCTGATTTGGCACAAACAGGATTGTCGACATTCAGCAAAGCGATGATGGAGTCAAGTTAATCAGGTGTGAGAAAAGCAAAGAGTTGAGGACGGCGGTGGAGAGGGACAGATGGTGGAGCAGAAGTAGTCAGACAGCTGTAATTCCAGCAGACCAGAGTGCAGGCATAAACACAAGATCTGAAAGCAAAAATGAGAGTAAAAATAGAAATGCAAGAAGATAAATGGAGCATGAAAGAAAAATAAGAAGAAATACTGATCACCTAACTGTCTGATCAGTTACACTCTAACAGTGCTGCAGGCTGGCTAATCTAGTTATTTACTATTTACAGACTGACAGACTCATGCCTTGACTAAGAGCCAGGTTTGCTGACTAATTAAATACAAAATCTGCCGACTGACCAACAGACTAACTGATCACCTGGTTGGTGATGCAGCGGTTTGGTTTAGTGACTAATCCACTAACTCACAAACTGATTCCTTCCCTGACTAGCTGGTAAATCAAAGTGAAAGGTGCTACCTTGTCCTGTCACATCCTCCCTGGCGGAGCGAGTCAGAGGGAATGAGACGGAGAGAGAAGGATGTAGAGATGTGCGGCGTGGGGGAGGGGCGTTGTGGCTGTGCCAACTTACATGCAGTGAGGCACTGATCTCTTTATCTCAAGCTCTCATGCCCCCTCCTTGCAGTCTCTGTTCCTCTCTCGCTCCATGCAACACAGTCTTCTTCTCTTTCTACTTCTCTTATCAGATTTGTTTTTCCTCTCCGTTTTGTCCTCGTTTCGCTTTCTAATTCAGTCTTTGTCTCTCTCTCAAGCGCTCCTTCTCTTAGTATGCAGTCAGTTTCAGGGGATCTTTCCAGTCACCGCACATCAGTGTCTGATTGTCTGTGCATGCCCTAGTGAAGGTGCTCTACTTTAGTTAGTCAGCATACACACATACACTTACACACACACACACACACAGGGTCCATATTGTGAATGGGTGAAAGGGCTTGAAATGAAGATGACAGGGACAAGGAAGAGAAGATTAGCAGACAATCTCCTTATCGGCACCCCACAAAACCCCCTAAAATACATGCACACACACACATGATGTACACACACACACACACACACACACACACACACACACACACACACACAACAGACCCCAATTCTCGAAGCAGCAGCAGACAGGCTGACTGTATAAGCTTATAAACAGCCTCTTAATGAGCAGCCTATGTTTTGTTGGATGGGGTTAATGCCTGGAGCTAAGACTGACAGCACTGTGCTAAAATTATTGGAATGTTCAGATTTTTACACAACACATACCACAATATTTTTTGTCCAGTTAAGCATTTACATTAAAAGCAGTTGGCCATCAAATGTACTATAACATAAAATCGGATGTGAATAAAAATCAGTGAAGTTGCCAGCAGATCAAATACAAGAAACTTCATATTTGAATTGTTGGACAAGCACAAAATTAGTAAACAAGTGTGAAAAAATGTCTAATTTTGTTACTTTACGCAAAAATGATTTTTTTTTAGAGGAGTTACATGGAATTTGTGTGAAAGAAAAAGTAATAGATCAATAAACAAAAATATGTGGTCAGAATTTATGTATGTAGGGAGTTAAAAAGGAAAATGTGTTGATGCTCTGAGGAAATCTTAGAATTTCGCTGGCAGTAAACCTTAACATAAAACTGTAAATAACAAAAACTTCTAGCTTTGACAGAGACTGAAAAAATATAAGTGTGATATCCATTTGCTAGTGGATGTTAGCATTTACAGTGGGCAAAACTGAAAAAACAGAAATAAAGCATTGGTAAAGGATAGTTACAATGCAAGTCTGACTATTTATTTAATTCCAGACTATCCAAAAATGTTCAGCCATTACATAAATCTTGCACTGTCAATTAGTATTAGCGGCTTTTTAAGTACTTTTAATGCACAAACATTAGACTTACATAATACCTATTTGAGCTTAAATACACAGAGAAATAATATGTGGATTAATTTAACAAAACATATTATGTAACACATAATCTCTTAGTACCTTTTTAGCATTTGCACTAAAAATTGTAAGAGTACATGTCTGAATTTGGACAAATTATTAAACAGTATGAGAGAGAAACACAATTAGCTATGCTATGATAAAGTTAATGAATGAACATCAGCCTTAACCTTTTCATGCAAGCTGACACTATGTTCTATGTTATGTCAGTTAGCATTAAAGTGTGTTTTAGCTGTCATTCACAATTTCTCATCAACAGAATATTACATGCCTGAAGCAGCTTTCTAGGGAATGTCAGTTATCATCATTATCATCATCACAGCCATCACATTTATTACTGTCCCCTTTATCTGTGCTTTTACATCTTCATTATCTCATTTACGAAGCATACTAACGCAAGGCACTGACCAGGGTCAAAAACTGGATTTCTACATATTCAGTTTAAGGCACTCTGACTCATTCTGTCATTACTCAATATCTTGAATATTTTCTTCTGAAGAAATGAAAATCTTTTAAAACAATTTAATCTAGAAACAAGACAAGGTGTCTAATAGCATGCTAAACAAGTCTGTTATTTTCCTTTCAGTATTGTTTCTTCAATGGATTATAATGATTTTTTTTCAGTAATTACTTCTTTAATTTATGACTCACTTTTCCAAAACATCAGATCACGAGTAGGTGCATGTAAGAAGTCTGATAAGCTGTTAATTCAATGCTAAAAAAAAGCACACGTTAACCTTAAACACACAGTAAGTGTGTGATCTTACAAACTTTACCTTGCAAAGTTTAGCTTGTCAGAATATCAACGTTTTTATTCGCTGAGCCTGAGATTTTCTTAAATGGTCACAAGGCATGGGCTTAACCACTCAACATGTAAGGGTAACAGATGCCTTAAAAACTGCTGCAATGATTAGCTAATTTATTCAATCGAAAGAAAATTATTGCAGACCATTCTGATAATAAATGTGTTGTTCCCGTAATTGTTTGTTTATTAACAATAATTATGAAAAAGGTGATCAAAAAGAAGAAATTTCATGAATTATCAATAGAAAATTACTTAATGAATCGATAATTGTGGAAAAATGTCAGATTAATCAATGATCAAAAGGAATAGTAAGGTGTGTCCCCAATACTTCTGACTACTCAAAGCAAAGTTTTGCTTGCATAGATAATATAAATTTTTGACCCAGCTGAACAAAAGCAAACATTTATTGCTCTCAACTTTTCTGTATTTTAGAGCTTAAGATGAAGGTCTCCCTTTACACATATGTGAATTACAGCTTATCACTCTAAATCCCTGAAGTGACTGTAATGATTTCTCTTGACAGATTTCAAAAGAAGTTTACCCGATGTGGCTTTTTATTTATTCAGAAAACAAGATCCATGCTTACGTAAACCTGAAAGATGTATTTGTCTTCAAGGGAAAACTTACATCTGTTTTTGTGTCAGCTGTGATTCTGAAGCAACACACACTTTAGAGACTACTAAGTCTATATGTTGCTTCAAAACACTGTGCTTATCTGGGATAATCATTCTTTGCAGAATGTGAAAATTTTCATTTATTCCGACACTCTACTGTCACTATGAAAAAAAAATGGCATTATATTAAAATTAAATAAATTAAGCTGTTAAAAGTAATGCAATTAAGAGTATTAGTGACATTATAGGAAGTAATTAATAAATCAATTAAATTGGGAAAATTAAGGCATTTTCTTCTTGTAAAAAAAAAACACACTGTCTAATCATTGAGAAATCCATTTAAAACCTTAAAAAAAAAGATAATCCAGCATTTATCCAATAAGCCCATATCTGTCTTTTACGGCTTTGTATTATATTTTAATTGGGACACAAAATGCTCAGTTTCAATTAGATATAAAGGATTTTTTAAGCAGTTTTCTTGTTGTACCCCTCACCTCAGACAACAGGGTGTTTTTCTTATCACTGCTGGCACAGTCATTTCCAGCTTGCAGCGTAAACATTTTCCTTCTGTGTCATAGATATGCAGTTGACCTACATTATAGTATAGAGCCACTAAAATTAGTATCAGCCCAGGAAAGATCCAGCTGCCTTTGAAGTTACAAGGAACGTGTCCCTCCTGAGCTGCCATAGGCTCAAAGCAGAGTGGAGCGATGAGATTTTTATAGAGGCAGCATAAGTGGGCCATCAGTGTGTGTATGTGTGAATGAGAAACTGTGTGTGGGTGGAATGCAGTTATTGCTGAGGCAGTGTAACACTGACATAGAAAGAGTACGCTACATGCAGAAGTACACACACTATTATTACATGGAAATAGCTGCATAGACAGAGTACAGTACACACACACACACACACACACACACACACACACACACACACAGCTGTGGCCTGGAAGCCAAGTGCACGAGTGTGATAATTATACCCTCTGCCTAATCACTGCTGCAGGAATTAGACTGGTCCCTTAGCTCTTAATCTGCCTGGAATCTCAGGGACCATCATGGGCCCGCCCATTTTAATCTAAGACCACAAAATGAAAACAATATGTTTTAGAGGCAACTCAGAACATTTTATGCTGTGAATCACTGAAGTCAGAATACCTGCTTGAAGGAAACCCTGAAGGGGATGAGATGGGTTATCGGGACTTACTTACTCCACAACAGTAAAAGCTGGATTTGAAGTATGTGGCAGCTGCTGTGAGATAAGTGGATTTTAAAGTAAAGCATTAATCTGACTATACTTACTTAATTTGAAACCACTGGGCCTTGACTGATGTCTGGAACCAGTACTGCGCTGTTACTACAAAATCCACTTTTGTCCAGTGAAATGCTGTATCACTGGGGAAGTACACAGAGTACAATTTGATAATTCAGGGACACCTAACGGATTATGTAGATGGTATATGATGGTAGCCTTCTGAGGTCTGCTTGATCCAAAACTCCAAAACTGCTCCTCTAAGATTCAGGAAGATATTCCGTTGTCTCCAAATTGAAAAATGTTGATAAAATTGACTTTAAGCAGATTTATACGCATGTCTGTGTGCTGCCATTACAGAGAGCCAAAGCCATGAACTTCAAATGAAACAGCCCATTGCCAGCCAGCTGTTTTGTGTGTGTGTGTGTGTGTGTGTGTGTGTGTGTAAGTGGGCACGTGTGTGTATGAAGCTACAGGGAATCACCCCTCTCTGCACCTAAGAAGATTATCTCTCCAGATCCGGCACAGTCCTCTAACATCCAATCAAACTGCCTCATCTGCTTTATTATCCAATCAAATCACAACATAGCTGATCCAATCAGAATAAAGCCTCCTTACTTACTCTCTATCTAATGCCCCCCCACACACCACACACACCACACACACACACACACACACACATAAAACTTTACCCTTAGCCATTAAGAAGCCTACAGCTTGGGAGCAGCAGAGACTTGAAGCGACATTAATGTCCCATATTATCATCAGGGACATTCATGGACATTATTTAGAATGTCATCTGAATGCTGTTAAATTTAAATAGCTCATAAAAATTGTAACTACATTTTTTCTCTCAGGTTCAAATATGATTAAGCTTCTTTCCTTAAATCATTTCTGAGTATTTTCTACATTCAGAGCCAAGGAAATGCTGATCTCCACCAGCATCCTGATCTGGGTCGAACAACGCCAACAACAACAATCAGAGTAGTAGCTAGTCCCATTATCTGCATTGATCAGTGTTAGCTCGCACCAGGCTCATCTGCTTAGCTCCATTACTGAACCTGGCTGAGCTCCAGATACTCAAAACCTGTGAGAACAAACAAAGCCTGCTTAACAACTTCCTCTAAGGTCACCCCTGCACACGACAAACTCCACACCGCACACACTGAAACTGAAACTGGACTTAAAGATTCTTAGAAAAAGAAAACCTTATTGATACCCAGATTTCTATTTCTGAGAAAGAAATGAAGCTTTGCTTCTTTTAGCAAGAGCCACGCAATGCTGTTTAAAAACAAGAAAAGCCAGAGAAAAAGTGCATAATTTCTAGATTTATTTTCTTGTATATTTTATTAACACATTAACAAAAAAAAAAGGGCTGTCAGTTTGTCCCGGTTTGGGCAAAGCCGACTACTAAAACAAGACACTTGCAAGCAGTAACTCATCAGCAACCTGTATGAAAGACAGTATTACCGCAACCCTCATTACTTCAAGTTCCAAACATAAAAGCTGAATGTTCTTTATCTCATATTAACAATTATTTAGAAACCTTTCAGCAAACATTCCCTAAATCTTCCCCAGTATTGATCTTTGGCTCGCTCTCCTTTTACTGAGTTTGACCTTGTAAAAATGACGTGATGTGAGCTTCACTTAACAAATTTCAAAAGACAAAAGCAGACACAGAAGCACTGATTGTCACACTTACCTGTATTTAGTTTCATAAAACAACATCATTGTGACTGTTCCTATCATTCCAGGCATTTCAAGACAAGCAGAGTTTTGTTGAAGCACAAGCACTCAGGGCGTGTGTTAGAGGCTTTCTAATGCAGTGTATGTTTCTGAATACACTCTCAAAAGGAGTCGGGTACCATCCATGACTGACTTTTTCTTTCTACTGTCCAATTAGAGGAAGAACGAACAAATCAGCTTAGCCTTTGTGATCTGATATGTAAGTCACACAATGGTGGAGAGAAATGACTGCAGGAGGACTTTTGGGTAACAGTGTGACTCCTGAGTGATTGCATCCTTGTAAAACTTCGCTTCTTAATTGCGATGAAACAGTCATATATCACACACACTGCACATGGAGACAGATGGCATGCTTCCACTCACGCTTTTCCTTATTTTTACATAGCACATAGTCAAAAAGCAACATCGTCTTTGCACTCTGGCTGCAGGTTTGACTGAAAGCAAACCAGCTCTGCCATCACTGCAACAATTCACCAGGAAAACAAGAACCAAAGAAGTGTTGGTGAAGATGAAGACACAGTATCATGTAGTAGCACATGCGTCTGCTTACACAGAAATATCGGCCCCCCACAAATGCGCAGGTGGCATCAAAAGTGGCAAGTATTCACAAAGCTTTACAGAATAAAGGTTCAAACATAAACCAGAGCAAAAACTGATGCATTCTCTGTTTATAACGGCATTAAAATTGTTTTTTTCTGCAACCATTTTACAGGATATTTAATGAATGACTTAATTATAGTGTTCCTATTTTGTACAAATGGTTTCTTTTAAGGTAAGTTTATATTTATGTCTTATCTCTATGGAACCTCGGTCAGTAGTACTACGACAAAACAACAGCATGACGGCAAAACTGTCACAACTCACAGTATGACTGACTTCACCATCACTATTTGTTCCTGTATGGAAATGAAGGCTGCTGGTTCATTTTATTATATGTATTGTATGCATCTGATTCCAGCTGTACTAAAGTTTGAGGGTTTTTCTTTTTAAATTATATTTGATTAGTGGTGTAACAATATGTTTAACAAGGACCGATAGTATAACGATACATGGTTGGCGATACGATACAATACAAGAATGATGGGGGCTTATTTAGAGCGATATGATGTGGTACAGTGACTAGAGATCGATATTTTTTGCCCCAAAATATGGGTAAAGAACATGCCTCTTTCTATGAAGTGGTAGTGGAGGTGAAACACTGAAAAGCACGAAACCCCGAACTACACAAACACTCAGTGTAAGGCCTCGATTCAATCTGTGTGGACGGTAAACACAGACTGATAATCTCTCGTTCTCCTGATGTTTCCCTGCTGTAATCCACCATCATCTGAAACAACACTGCTGATACACGCATGCTCAGGATGTCAACGAATGAGAAAATGAAATGGAGTAACATTTATCACTATTTACCATTAAAACTGCTAAAAATTCATCCACATAACGTTTGACTTGCTAAATACAAGACACAAATTCTTAGTATCTATACAATAAATTTTTGCCTTGAGGATGATTTTAGATCAATACAAGTCACGCAAGAAGGACAATTTAAATCTATTGATGTAGTTTGATCGTATGAATGTAAATTGATACAGTAATACAATAGCCGATCATTACACCCGTACATATGATATCTGCATCATGATTCAATTGGGTAGGCCATTGGGTCTCTGAGTGTTGTGCGGAGCGGAGAAACCGTTGCTAGTAGACAGCAGCTGATGATGATGATGACTGCACTTTAAAGGAAGGCAGGGGTAGACAGGAGCTTCTGGAGGAATGAACACCTTGAGGAGTAAACCTCAACTGAAGCCTCAACCGTCAAATCGTGACATTCACTCCAGCCTACGTCTGACATATCCAGGGCATTTCTGCCTTGCAGTCTTTGACACATTTCACATCACAACAAACCACAGTCGTGTTTACTACTATCGCTAAATTAGCAAGTAAGTGAAAGTTCTGTGATGCCGTATCGCAGGTTCTGTAAAGCTCTGGGATTACACACGCACACTGCTGCCAAACAGGACATGTGATGACACTGTGCATTACACTGACACACACAAACTAGACCCTCTTCAAAACCACCTGGAAGCAGAAGGTGGAAGAGGAAGGTGCCCAAACAACACAGATACTCTTTACTCATATGTAGAGAAACAAAGTGTAAAGGGTGTTGCCATGCGAGAGGAGAGGAGAGGAGAGGCGTGCAGAAGTGAATAGGGTTTCACCTTGGTCAGCAGGTGGGAAGGTTTTCCTGCTATGTTTTTCAGAATCAGAGAGGTTTCCCTGTCCAGATAGGAGTGCTTTGAAAAGAGAGACAGAGAGAGAGTCTTGGTGAATTAATCTGGATTTTGATTGACCGGAAGTGGCAGTTTAGCAGAAAGCTGTGTGGTGAAGCAGAGCTCAGCGGCAGAAAAACATCATCAGCACTGATTTAGAGGTCAGAGATGGAAACCTGTGAAAGAGAGCTGCACACATTAAAAAACAGATTACAGTTGCCTGGGCGGAAAGGAAACGTTAAAACACACATTAACAGTCATACAACGTAACTCAGACTTTAGTTTCAACCAGCCTAGATAATTCAAATCATGAGCTGCCTGTGAGGAGGAGAGCATTCATCTAATCCAGTATGTATGGAACTATTTTCCTGTCTTTAATCAATATCATAGATCAAGAATCTTTATGGTGGTTCAAAACAATTCACATGCCGGAGCGAAATGCAATACTCTGAGGACCACAAGGGTCATGGACAATGTAATGAAGTATTTATTCTATTAAAAACTAATTTTACAATTAAAAACAGCAATTAATAAATTAGTCTTCAAATCCATTATTTACTCCATAACCAAGTAGTTGAATTCTAAAAAGAATTTACAGTTAAAACTTTTAAACAGTAAATAAGTATGGAATTGGAAAATACACAAAGGAATTCCTAAATAACTAATTAAATTTAAATATCATTTTGAAAACGCAGTTTTAAAAACTGAAATAACTGAATTCACAAACTGAATTCAGTGTACAGCTTTTAATTGGGCAGCTAAAAGGGCAACTCCTGTTCTCATTTTCATTTCAATTTTCCAGCTGATTTTCAAATGCTCCGTCTGCCACACTAACGCCAAATATCATCCCTTCACCCCAAATTTGAAAAAGCAATGGCATTTTACTTTGTCCTCGTCAATCAAACCAAAAATTAAAATGCCATTTTCAAACAACACGTTCTACTAATGATGACTCATTGGTCTGGCCCAATAAAAAATAGAGTCACAGCCAGAGGGAGGTGTGAGTTCTTTGATCAGTGTCACCTGAAAGTGTACACAGCCTGTACGCCTGTACTCCTCACTTGGATACCGGCCTAGCTTGTTGAGCAGGAGTCTCAGGAGGTGTAGAAGATTTTTTTTTTTTTTTTTCAATTTTGGCGACAGATTTATTAGACTGATGCTATTTGAAACTTGCATCCAGTTGTTGTTAAAACTGTGCATCAGTTAATTACTACAGTTTATTTTAGCTTTCAATAGCTCTCAGTTACAAGTAACACTTTTTATTACGGGTCACTGGTGACCGTCCGACATCTCTTACTGTCCTGTCCTTCAAAGCAGTCTAGAAGCGGGCGTGTGGTGAGGTATTTGTTGATTTCACATGCAGATTTTGTAATGACTTCCCTCAAACTCTGCCCTCAAAAAGTAACTTCTTGTATCGATTGTTGTATCAGAACATCAGCGGACACTACTGACCACTTGCTGAGTTTGTCGTCTTTGAAAACAAATTGTTATTGTGTTTTTGAGGGATTTTGGAAATGCCCCTTTAGATTCATTGTGAAGGTTAGCAGTGACGTCAGCAGCGAGCTCGAGCTCCAGCTCTCAGCGCTGAACCATCCACCATAAAATTGATGTGGAACATTATAAATGATCGGAAAAATCCTAATTATAAGGCTTAATGTGCAAAAAAACAAACTTCTCCTTAAACGTTTTCATTTCTTGGTATCGATCAGCTTTCTGCCCTAAGAGTGCTGGAAAAATGTGCCTAACTAATTTCTTTTGTACAGAATTGATGCAAAGTGCGCATGTACAACTTATAACAAGTCAATAAGCAAAGGTTTTTGTGCCCTGAGCCGTTTTAATTCTTTTTCTTTAACATCTGTGAATGGCAATGTATTCAAACATACAACAATCACTTTTAAAGTATGACGTTTAGCCGTGTCTTCTTCAAATAGATTTCTACTGTTTTCTCTCTTGAAGCTGTCACTCAGGGCTGATTATGCTGTTCAGAAAATCAAAAGCACACTGATAAAACCAGAGGGGAGACGCGTCAAGTGTCCCAGTAAAAAGTCTGTTTTCGCTCTGTGTTTGAGACAAGAAAGTTAAAAATGGTCTGAGTCTCATTCTTTGGAAAACAAAGGATAAACAATTCAAATATAAACAGGTATGCAGTAAAGAGACACAGTGATTCTTATCCTTTTAATGAGTGGAGAGAAACTGAGGAACAGAGATGTTTGTGGTGGAAAGTTGTGGCTGTGGTAACCACAGTGGTGACGGAGTCAGCACTAATGCCGCTGGTTTCGTAAGACTTTGGTTCAATTCCAGTTTGCTTTCATGACCTGAAAACTTTTACTTATATTTCTCAGTTTTTTGGTTTTGCAATAAAAATATCCACTTCCTCAAAAGACATATTTTGTCTTTATTTGAATCATTTCTTTCACTGCTTTAACCACAGGTATTGTTGACAACTGGCGCCCATTAGTCTTGTTACAAAGACAGAAAATAACCAACTGAATCTGCATTTATTTTAAAACATTAAAATATCATCTTGTTCCCACCTTTCATAATCTTGTGTGTCTGCGCGTCAATCACTCGAAACCATTTTATAGAAAGCATTAGCTCTCTCTTGATAACCACAGATTAAAAATAATATTTAGGTCAACACACACACACAATTACACTCAGCTTTTCTCTTTGGCCAAGATCTGACCAACAACAAGTGTGTGTGCACGTGTGTGTTGATCCTCTCTAGGATACTGAGCTGCTGGAAGAACTGCTGTAGGAAGACTTGCCAGTGTGTGCATGTGTGTCTTTATATCTGAAAGCATTGTAAACCTGATTTACAGGCTTTAAGTTTAACTAACAGGACTTGGTGTTACAATCCCTCAGAATAATCACTTTGGTGTCTTGAGTGGGCAGGGACAGACGCTGGTGTCGTGTCCTCCAGTTGTCTGTTTCTCGATTTAATCAAGGATTATTTACCTTTTCTTTCCCTGATTCTTAATTTTAGGCTGAATGTGGCATGTTATCATTTTGTTTTCTTGTTTTTCTTTCTAATTTACCTGTATGTCAAGATATGTACGACTTTCTGTTCAAACTGCAGAAGTAAGAGCTTGTTCCTACTGAAGAACGTGACCTTATTTTCCTTCACGGTAGACGAGTAAAAATATAAAATTTTTTAGTCAATGGGTAAATCCAGCTGTAGTTCTGGAAGTTTCAGGTTGACTCAAAATATGATACCATAGAAATATTTTATACATGGGTGCCACAGCACAGGAGATTCTGCATCATCACATGAGAGTACAATAGAATTTGTTTTTTTTTTAAGATATTTATCCTCAAAAAGAAAAATATAGTTTTCATATAGCAGGAAATTTGGTAACCTATGCGACCAAGGTGGCCCAATTTGTGCTGGGATAATTTAAAAATGAGCTAACTTGCCAGATTTGAACAGGATATTTGGCATTACATGGTTAGCCTCTTAAACCCATAAACAACTCTGTATTTTGGCAAAGAGTCTGACTGAATGATAAGCAACATTTCTACATTAAAATGTTTAAAAATTATAACTTTGTTATATATTTTGTTGTGTACTAAAATTATCCTAAATGTTTTTAACGATGTTCAAACTCAAGGAATTTCCTTTCAATCAAGGTAAGGGTGCGATTCACTTTGTTGCCTATTGCTACATGTTACTTACAGGGTAACACTGGTCAGAGAGCGAGAAAGGAAGTGGGCAAACGTGACCGAAGAAACTGTGAAAAAAACTTTTGTACATTATCTCGTCTGTGACCATTTTTGCTGGAGTCTGTGAGGTATAATATTCATATAGATGTGTAGTGAAACAAATCACATTTTGCACGTTTATGTCTCTGTTTTTCCTTGTAACATTAAAAAACTCAAAATGGACTAATGAGCTTTTTCCTGCCACCCTTCCCGCCTTCTTAAAGCTCTTCTTCCTCTGGGCGAAAAAATTATTTCAAGGTAACACTCATCCAAACAACTGTTTATTCAAGTTTCTCATCAAAAGCTAACATTTCTTTTTTTTTTTTTTGATGTTACATTTGAACACATTATGCTAACATTTTCTCTATCTTTGCTTAAATAGCCATTTACTGACAGGACAGTGAACACATCACTGTATAAACTCATGGCACCTCATTTAGTTTTCTAACTAGCTCTTATCCTGCTGATTTCAACACTGGATTTCTCTTTTTAACAAACGGACCGGCAACAATGTGCTCTTACCACGGCGGCTTTAAGTGAAGGAGAAGGATAACTGTCGCACAGCTGCACAGCTGCAGAGCAGTAGAGGTGCAGTACAGCAGAGATTTATTTATTTATTTATTTATTTTTAAAATTTTACCTACAGACAGTCAAAGGTAAGGTTTCTGCATTTTTGCGTATGTTGATGCATAATGTGGAGGATGGAAGCTGTGTCCCCTCCTTACAAAAAATTTATTCGCAACATGAATTGCATTTGCTTCCTTTTTGTCTTTCGATCACTTTGCACATTCAGTCAAACTGTTCGTTCCATCAGCTCATCGTGAGAATTCTCCTTTGTTCAGTTTACTATCTGTTGGCTGGCAATTCAGTTTTATTCAGGAGCTTTATTAGACCATCGATGTGTGTTTGTGTGCCGGTGATTTGATTTAAATGACGTGACTCGACTCAAGACATAACGCTGCGGCCGTACTCGTCACTGCACCCCTCCGCCTCCGTGTCAAATGAAAACTTCACTGGGTTGTTGTTGTGCATGTCCTGAACCGAATGACATACAAGCCCTGAACTGTGACAAGGGAATCAGGTGGGACACATTGTTTTTTTTTCATTAACAGTACCATCCCTAATATACACCAACACAGATGTATGCACGACAGTATCGGCAAACAAATACACTGGTCGGGCTTTAGCTCTAGCTGCCCTGAATACACACTCAGAGTGAGCATGTAACGAGAGGAAGACTCAGTGATTCAAACTGCAGAAGTCCCCGTTTCTAATGAGCTGGACTCATGGGAGCAGCGCTCTGGGCACATCCACTCCTCCTCTACCTCTCTTTTTGTTTTCCTTCTCCTTCTCGTCCTCTGCATTTGTACTCTTGTCCCTCTTTTTTTCCACTAGTGTCACTCTGCTTCTCTTTATGTTCCCCCTTGAGCTTCCATCATCGCCTTTTCCTTGTTCCTTTATTGTCTGTGGTCATTTGCTGACTCACTCTGGCCTCTTATCTCATTATTCTAATTTTATTCATTCATTCGCTGACTCTTTCAGTATTTGTGTGTGCACTAGATAAAATGGAGCAATAACCTAGTTTCCTGCTCACTGAACAGGGTTTGTATTTGCAGCTCACTGGGGTCTCTTTTTTTTCCACTGACATTAACAAGGTTTTGGGTTTAATTTCCTCAGCAGAAATCAGGGTTAGAAATGAAAGATGGTTCCTCATCTGTATTGATGCTTAAAAAAAACAAAACAAAACAAAAAACCCTTAAGAAATGGAAAATGCATTATGTCAACCAATCCCTGTAATTGTTCTGAGCTATTCTGGGCATTTCATCTTGTTTGTATTTTGCAATCTGACCACGTAGGTAATGCAAGCAAGATTATGACCAGGCTTTTCTTTTCAGTGTATTTTCGGAAAGAAAAGCTGAGCGGTTTGGATCTGCGGAGACGAGGACACAGACTGGAGCAGCAGAAACTGTAAGCACACAGCAGCAGTTGGAGAAAATGCCAACCAACACAAACCACTCCTGGAACAAAACCCACAACAACCCACATACAAAAATTACAAACTAGACAGCAAGGAAGGCTGAACTGTTAGAGAAGATTTATTTTTATATTTCCAGGTCAGGGAAACAATACGACGGATTTATAAAAAGTGTGGGTATATTGGGGAAAAATCTGACTTGGAACTGAAAATAGTCACTTCAGATCAAATCAACGTAATTATATAGCGACTTGTTGAAGAAGCAAGTTTATCTTCTGATTAGGCGCACTACTTTATCTGGGATTTTTAAATCTCAAAATGCATTCTCACATTCCAGCTGTGTGCATCTGCTTTGACTGAAGGCTGTGACCATCACATGTCTATGCAGTTTTTAAATTCAACAACTTACAAATGTAGAAAAGTGGGAGTAATGTGACAGGTAAGTTTAAAAGTGATTTTCCAGGTAAATCCATTCCCATTTGATTGATCTCATATCAATTTAAAAGAAAAAAAAATCGATCTTTTAATAAATGCATTTTCCTGAGGTAGCATTCCAGTGTGGATAGATTTTCCACTTGGTTAGCACACGTTGTGAGGATGATCTGCCACACTAAGGAATAGTTATGCATTAAAACACATTGTGTTCTGGTCTTATTTACTACTTCCATCCTGCTGTCTGTCTGAGAGTAGCTCCACACACACAGGGACTGCAGGCAAACTTAATTCAGAAATCTAGATTAAAATTGGCCACAAATGTCGTTGAAAACACAAAGTTTCTACTTTTTTTATTTTCCTTTTTTGAGATACATCTACCTTAATCTCTCATTATTACTTCCATAGCAATTTCACTGGGTAGATGTTAAAATCATAACAGCATTGCATTAATTTCTACATGAGATTTTAACCACAAAACTCCCAAACTATTTATTGTAATCCCTGATGTAAACTTCTGTATTTATCCAAATCATATGTAATTGAAATTGAAATTGATTTGGGAAATCAGTGGCAATAACTTGCTCTAGTTCTCATATGGTCCTTTTGAGTCACTCGCTCTGAAACTGTATGCGTATTTTGTCCTGTATTTAAAAGCAGTTATTATCTGAAGAACATAATCTCTTCATAATCAGCTTGAAATGACAGTGACCGAGCGTAATCCAAGGTGGATGCTGTGGACAGGTTTTAGTGTGATAGATCCAGTCAACGCATCATCAGTAATACCGCTGAACACCTGAAACATTAACTGGCGCTGAGGTTGACTGTAGTGAAGGGATTCTCAGGTCAGCATTAAGAGAATTATTCTTTGGGGTTTGTTTTTTTCCTTCACATTTAACAACCGGCTTGACAAACTTAGCATAGCATTACTACATATTTCTGACCAGCACAGCTAATGTGTACTGTAGAGGCACGGTCTAGCACGCCATCACTGTGCAAGCTGCTAGCTACTTAATGATATCTAAAAGCTTTCCTGCTTAAGTGAAGAGGCCTTTTAAAGCTCTGATCTGAAATACATGTTGGGAGCGCCTCGCTAAAATATTTTCTAAAATTTGAGATGTGTTTCTGCTATTTGGTGTCACTGACAAATATGGGCAAGTTAAAGAACAGAATACAAAATAATAGAAGTTCAGCAGCAACACAAACTGCATCCTCCAAAATAATCACACTGTCCCTAATAAACTGGCAACTGAGTGTCTGATTGTTATAGATGTTTTCTTCATCTGAAGTTTTGGGGTTCAGTACGTTATAATGAATCTTGCATTGCCTCACAGAGACCTCAGCTTTTGTAGGACTGATTATTTACATCAAAATGTTAACATATCTAAGCAGAAGCGTTAGAAAGTGCCCCACATTGTCTGAAAGAAGGAAGCAAAGTGCTATTCAAACATACAGCTCACTGAGTTCTTCTGTTCATCAAAAGGCAGCGCTCACCTCTGTGTTGTGTTGCCCTTGACCTGCTCCAGATGAGGGGGCAACTGAAGAATGCTGACTGTCTGTGTCACTGGTGCGGAGAACACTGTCCAGTGAATCCATTGAAGAGGCGGAGTTAACAGAAACTCCAGACGCCGAGGTGACGGAGGAGCGCGAGGAGTGAACAATGGAACGCACCTGAAGTAGCACAAAAAATGAAAGAGAGGAGAAATCAGAGCTTAGAAAACAGAGCGGCTTCCTTCTTTTTAAAACTGAACAAACAAAAAGGTCAGATAAAGATGTTCTGGTTTCATATGCTACAGGCTCCGGATCAAAATGAATAAAAAAACCTGAAATTACACTGAAAATTGTAAAAACAACACATAACAAAAAACTACTTAACAAGTTAGTAACTGCTAAGTATTTTCTCCTGAGACTGGCGCCAAAACTGTCTGCTTAGTTTGAAACACACCTGAGAATGTATTCAAAGACTACAACCTGAGCCACCACAGAGACCAAACATGGGGAAAAAAAAAAAAAAAGGAA
>JAQLOL010000005.1:2696765-2709812 GCA_029783665.1 Naso thynnoides | reverse complement strand
AGTTTTGTTATTTATTAGGGGTGTAAGAAAATATTGTTACATATTGACATCCTAATATAATGTTTGTGATATTGTATTGATTCTCAAAAACACTGTATCGATTTTCAGCTAATAGTTTACAGGCAAAGATTCTTGGCAGTGGTTCATTTTGTGTTTTTTTAAACCCCCGACCGCTGTTGAACAAAAAGTACTGCTATGATAATCTGACTACATAACAGAGTAAAAGTTTTAATTTCCATCCAATTTTTTGGACATTGCGGTGTTCTTTAGCCTATACTACGATTTTAAAAAATTTCAATGTGTCGCCTTGCTTACACTATTGCAGTTTATCACAGCATATTGTATCACAACACCTGTATCTTGATGCGTATCGTGTCACCAGATTCTTGCCAACACACAGCCCGATCATTTATATTGATGTGCTTTGTTTTCAACATACCAGTTCCATGTAGTCATGGCACTAAGAATTTTCTGGAACACAGCCCCACTACAAGCATCTAACCCCACATGTCCAACTATTCTCTTCACATACCTGTACCTGTCTGTGGTGTCAAACGTGACCCTGCAGCACAGCAGGCCAGCTGAGCGTCACTTGTTTCTGCAGATTTTCTATCGCTTCTTCCTAATGCCACTCCAGTTATGTTGACAGGTACGGAGTGTCATTTTCAGCCAAGCCCAGGCACAAAAAGGCTCTGTGGGTCTGACTGGTTTAAATCTAATTTTACAGCTGTGGGACTTCCTCTTCAACATGCTTTTAAGCCTCTCATTACACATTCCTCAAACTTACAGGCCTTTTAATTCTAATGTAGAGTCAATGGTAAGGAGAAAAATGACACTGAATAAAATAAAAGGTTTCATCTGCTTTGGAAAACGGTTAGCAATGTCAAGTCTGCTTTATGTAAAGTATACTTAACACAAAATCAACAACAACTGAGGCTTGACACTTGTGGTTATTTATATTTAAGGTGTGATTTTGTATAACTTAACAGAATCACACAGGAAGACGAGGGGAGAGGCAGCAGAGGATGAGCAAGAAGCCGCTTGCTGATACAGCAACAATGATATCACTTCCCCTGAGACCCACAGGAGGCATTACATCATTTCCTTTTGGTTTCCCTGCCTCATATCGACATCTGCCTCGGTCTCTCAATACAAGGAAGGGAGATTAATATAGAGAAACAGTAGGCGGTAGAAACAGAGCGTGTGCTGTGTGGTGCTCGTATTTTAGTCTGCTCAGCTACACTGCTCTGTTTACTCTAAATACTTCATATCAGTGTACGCCGCCTGATCACCAACACTGTGGTGTATTTATAAGCCTCAGTCTTTGCATCAGTGTGGTTCTCTTTGTTCTTGAACTTCTGCAGCTGACGGTGGAGTGCAACTAAACCGCTGAATGAATACACACAGTGACAGGGTTACACACCCATATAGACACACACACACACACACACAACCAAACAGTAACAGGGCACGGCCACTAAGGTAGTTATCACCAGATATCACTTAATAGCGGTCGACATTTTATTTGTGGGCTGCATGCGTAGCTTGAGGGTTTGCTCACGACTGTACTACTTTTGTTTTTTATTTTTTTGTGCCCTTACAAAATAAGTAGCACTGTGTGAGTCACAAGCACATGCACATGCTGAGGCACGTGTACTTTTATGAGAAAAGGGATGAAGATGAATGTATGTATGCATGCGACGTGGCTCAAATTATGGCCCATTGTGTGTGTGTGTGTGTGTGTGTATCTGAGCCCCAAGGCTGGACCAAGCAGATCCCAGGAGTGCTCAGCTGCTGCTCTGTAACATGATACTGACACACACACACACACACACACACACGAGACCTAGTGTGTTCCAGATTTAGGGACAGAACAAATGAGTTCTATTTTTTTCTCCAAAAGAAACAAACAAGAGGCAGCAGGAAGTTGATTCTACTGTAGTTGAATGGATTTACCATGAATGTATCAAAGAAATGTGGCCCAGAAATGTTCATAAAACACAAACAGACTGGAATTTGAGGTGACACTACATGTTAGGCGGTGCTTTCCAAACTGCTCCAGTTTGTAAACTGGAATCGCAAAACTTTGCCAATTCAACTTCAAGAGCCGCAAGTGTTACATTTGAGCTCACAGGGGTGTAGAGGACAAATCTGTCACCAGAGTCAAAAGGGTTTAACATGTGCTGAGTAAGAATTGTTCAGAGATCTACATGACGGCTGCACCTATTTTTGGCCTCGAGGTTACACAAACATTCAAAAACAGCCAAAATTCCAGCAAAACCAGCTGATTTCAGCAAAGTGGCGTAGATCAGTGGATTAGGCAAACTGTCCTGATGGTGCTGACCAATAAGGAAACTGAGCTGGAAAGTCCAAACTGATGGAAGCTATTGTTAACTTTGTGTCGCCATCCACTGACGGACTGTAAACTGCTCCACAAACAAGAGGATTGGGTTGTAACAGCTATGAGACACCAATCTATGGTACACTACTGAAATGTTGTCTGTTGAATTAACTATGTAAATTTGTTGTCCAATAAGCCACTGAGCTATTGAGCTCGCTAAACTGTAGTTGTCAGGCTAGCAAGCTCGGACAGCTTTGGACATGATTGTTTCGACTTGACAAGTGAATTAGCCTTTAACTCAACAACACGCCCAGCATGTAGCAATCAACAACGTTTGGGAAGGATGCGAGGATGACACGTGGCTGTTTCCTTGAGTGACTCTGTGAGATAAAAGGTAAGTGGGACCAAAATACATTGGACCCTCCTCTGAGAAGCAGAAGTTCTCCCACAGTTTTATTAGTACAGTGGCTTTATATTGGCTGCACAGGAAAGATTAGATTATTCTTATCCCTGAGGACAACAGCTGTACCAAATTTCATGGCAATCCACCCTAAAGTTGTTGAAGATATTCACTCTTAACTCATTCAGAGCAACTGTGCACAATAATGGGTAGTAATACTACAGTAGAAGTATTGAAGTATTGCTGTTTAGAGACATGTACATGTTCTGCTTCCCTGATGTCCTCAGCTTCAGAAACATTCAATTTCATCATGATTAGACCTTACTCTATATATTTTACCACACTATATGTTGCAAAACCCAAACCCATACAGCTCCTTATAATAAACATAAAAACACAAGCCATACTTAAACAAATGCCCACAACCACGACTCTGTGCATAACATAAAGTGTGTATATTTATATGTATACCCACCACTTTGATATGGTAATCACTGCAGCACATGCGGTCCGCTGTGTACCGCTGAACTCACTCCAAAACTAAATGAGAACAGAGCAGCATCCCACACACCCCCACACACACACACGCTTACACACACTCTCTTCCTTCAAAGTTTTTAAACAGATTGTCTGGGACATAATTTAAAAAAACTAGCTGTGGGATTTATCTCTAAAAGATGCATCAGTATGAAACAGAGAAAATGTTTCCAAATAAAAATATTCTGATTTATAACACAGGGCACACGCACATCCGCAAATTCTCTCTATGAATATCACAGTCGCTTGAAATTTGGCACACATTGGTAAGCTTCTTGTCCCACTAACACCCATAGCTGCTTATAAATGCAGAGTGGAGAAGTGACAGAGGTGAGGAGGAACGAAGATATGCAAGACGCACTGAATGACCCAGGAACGTAATTTGTATCCCTTTGTTTTAAAAGAGAGTTTACCAGATGCATTCAAGCTGTGTTTAAGCATTTATTTACACAAACAAATGAGACATTTTCTACTGTTTACTGTCCTTATGGCTGCTTGTTCCAGCAGGGTTGCAGCAGAGTTCACCCAGCGTTTGCACTGCACCTCAAGCATCTCAGCACTCCCACAGCCACGTCCTCAAAGATTTCCAAGTAAAAGAGAATTACACGATTATACTGTATTACAGATTATATTAAGTTTTTTTCCCATGCCACGTTTATGAGCCATTCTATGTAATGTACAACATATGAAACCATGCAATCGGATCTGCCCGACTGAGGTTATCGCTAATGACAACGTGTGTTACATGTGTAGTCCACTTCATGGGAATAACTTTTATAACATGCAAGTATTTAATAGTATTAACAGCAGTAACAGTAACAGTATTTAATAGTAAAAATGAATAAAATTTCTGGTGGCATTGGTCTGTTGTGGCCCGTGCTGCTACTTCTTAAATCTAATTTACTATTAAACTGTATCTGAGCTGTTCTTTTGCATAAAATCTGTGTTAATCATCCTCAGTTGTGGTTCCGGTGTGTGTCTGCGGGTGCACTGCAGGGAGCATAAAATGTGTTCATTCTTTTTAATGGCATTAATTAGTGTTTGCAAATAAAAACCTAATAGTTGAAACCATTTTGCACAGTTGGATCAATCTGAAAAGGCTACTGCAGCTTTATCCTTCCGCTAGCACAGTCACAGTCTCTCATTTCATCAGCATATGGGCGTACGCATGGTCAAAACAAAAGTAGATTTTTGCTGAGCGTAAAAATCCATTTGTGACCTTGGAAAAAGGAAGCGAGGAAGATTTTTGCCTGGTGTTCAAGCTTCCATGTTAAAGGCAACTTCCATGAAACAGACTTAAGTTCCACATATGCAGAAAGGTTGTATGAATAAAGCTCAAACTTGCTTTACATTCAAGGCAATGATTCAGCAGTCTTGTATAAAGCACCCAAAAGCCATGCTTGAGTAAAAGTAAAGAGTCACCTATTATAATATAATTGGCATAAGAGTCTGAAAGTAGTTGGCATTTACTGTACTTTAGCATCAAAAGTACAGTAAAAATTAACGTACTTAAAAGTAAAAGTACAAGTAAGAAGTATATGTAAAAAGCGTCAAGTCTGACTTTTTAAAAATTGTTTATTTTTCCATTTATGTAGCTTTTGGTCTACATAGGGACAGAGTATCTCAGTCATAAAACAAAACACAAAGTGATAAAAAAGAAGTGCTTTAAGAAAGTTTTCTAAACTTTCCAAACTCCTGTGGGCCTGTTTTGAACACCATAGGCAAAAGTTTAACTAAAGCTGAATCTGTAACTGCTTCACGTCATAACAACAAAATGATTTAAAATCAAACATAAAACGTTGCAACAGCAGCGCTCAAAGTAAAAACCAAGTCACTGCTTGTGCCGCAGCTTCAGAGCGACTGTTTGCACTCAAACCTAACACGATGAACCAGTGATCCAACTTCTTGCATCGTGTGATCCAACATTATCAGTTATTGAAACAAGACACAACAAAAATATTGAGTAGAAGCCCACTAAATTTCTTCTGTTTTTATTTAGTAACTAGTAACTAAGACGGTTATTTAAAATGTAGTCGAGTAAAAGTATCAAATGTCTTTAAAAAATGTAGCAAAGTAAAAGTCTACAGAAATAGAAATAATAAAATACAGGTATTAAAAAAAAAACAACTTAAGTATGGTGACAAAGTATTCCTTCTATGCAACACTGTGATTCAGTCACCTTTTTTTAAATTTATGCTTATCTCCAGTTTAAAAATAAAACTCTGATCTATGTTTTAATATCACTGTAACATGTATCTGCTTATATTTTTAAGGATGAAGTTCTTCTTTGAAAAAGATCTTTGAGCGGTGCTTAATTACCTAAACAGCCTGAGGTTATACAGTATGTTATAATGATACAAAAATCTGTTCTTTGTTTTAGGGACAGTAAAGAAAAAAAAAGGAAAATTCCAACACACAAAGAGTATCATGTCACTCTCCACTATTTATATCAAACCCTGTTGTTGGTGGTTGTTACATAAAATGAGACGACTTCTGCCTTAAGTCCCCAGCCAATATTTTGCAACGGCCACAGATTTATAATTCTGGCACTCAGGAGTTGGCTGTGGGTAAACGCTGGAGCGAGCCTCTTGCCACAGAGACATTCAGTTCCACAGGGCTCGGCAGGGATGAAACATAAGCATAAAGAATACAGAAGCCTACAGGCTGGGAGTGATTATGTGTCATACTCACTACAAGAACATTTATTTTGGAAACCTCTACATAGCTTCCAAACCATCAGTTGAGAGCCGGTCTAATTTCTTTTACAACTGGTTTGATATTTACAGACGAAAGCAAAAGTGAATCACTGGACATTAATAGAAAAAAAATTGTACAGTGTTCTTTGGGTATGCCTCAACTATGAACACGATTGGATAATAACAAATGTTACACACTGTGTCTGAAACAGATGTCAGCATAAAAACTTTCCAGCCGCCAAAGACCCGTTTAACCAATGTTACAGCCGAGCCAAGACATGATATGTATACTTCACATGATTACTGAACAACTCCCTCCAAAATATGGACATTAATATGCTGCTGGGGGAACCTCCACTGGTGTCAGGCTTTCCATGTCATTTTAGAACTTGGCTGCCGGGATTGGCTCCCGTTCGCCAAAACAGCATTCGCAAGGTCGGCCACTGATGCTGGGCGATAAAGGCTGGTGTTCGTCTGCTGTCCAGTTCATCTCGCAGGGGTTAGATGGGGTTAATGTCAGGATTTAGTGCTCGCCAGCGAAGTACATCCATAATTCTATGTTGTACTATTAGTTGTAACATTTCTCGTTATTACAAATTAGAGGCACTGCTCTCACAGCCCCTGAAAAGAGGCACCCAAAAACTTTTGTCCATACAGTGAAACAGAAAAACCATCAGGGCCTGTACGCAGCTCACAGCCCTCTAAAAGAAGAACTCCGCCACTTTTCATGAAGATTTTTCCAGTCAATGTTGATGGCAAATGTGGTCAAGTGAAGCAATTAATTACTTAATTTGTGTTACACTGACACAGAGAGCTGAGTTTTCTGAGTTTGTCCTACTCACAGATTCGTTCACGCAGTGCCTACGTTTACCAGGATTCATTGTGCATGAGCTCCGGGTTGCGACGCGGATCAGTGTACAAAGCACAGTTACACCGCAAGCAAGTGCTGCACAGCTGTAAAATGATCACATACAGTAGATGTTGTTACATTGTGACTTCCCATGTATCGTCGAAAAAGACAATTAGACGTTTTTCACTTGAAATATTCTCACTTTATCACCGAGTACATGCAAGAAGCTAAGCCCTACACCGGCAGCTTTGGCCTGTGAACCCAGGAAAAAAGCTGTAAATTTATCACATAAATGTTGTTCTATTGTGTTGTGATTGAGATTCTGATCCACCATGCATCGTGAGACGACAATTATAAGTTTCTCGCTTGACATAACATCGCATTATTATTGTGTAACATTACATACAGGCGGAGGCCCGGGGCTCAAGCCACAGCCACAGTGTGCATAATGCATCGCCAGCCTGCAGACAGACAAGCGGCACCAATAACATTTATTTCTCCAGAAGCTGTAAAATAATCACATAGATGTTTTTATATTGTGTTGTGATATTGGCTATTTATGTCCGTTGCAGTATTTTTGTTTGGCATATTCTAAAATATTGCGTTGCACCGAGGCTGCTGGGAGTCCCAGGTCAACACCACACAGATCAGTAGAAACATCCCGACGAAAGGCTCCTATTATTCCCTACATGAAGTAATCACACCAACAAAAAACAAAAACAAAAAAGTCAAAATAGCACTTGCTGGGTCTCCAAGACTGTCATCAGTTGCATCTTAACATTCCTTTTTGTAATATTGCATGGTTTTCAATAACGAAGTGTTCTTTGGTGTTCTGAAATTCCTCTCAGTACAAACATTTTTGCTCGCTTGCTTGAAGTGCGAAGCTGCAGTTCTGAGCAGACCCAGCCTCCACACATGACATAAAACACGTCATTTGACACCATTGGTGTAAATTTTGGCACCAAATGTAGTACAAGAGATTTTGTAATGCAAAGCTTGTTGCTAATTGGCAAAGTAGCGCTTTCAGTGAACACTCACAAAGAATCAAGCCCATACCAGCACAAGTAAACACAAAACTCTCCTCATGATCCTAAGATATGAATTGATAAGAGCAGTTTGACGCTGTTCACCTTTGGTCTGCTAACACTGCTTAGTCCAGCTCCAGCACAGCACAGGGTGGATTAATTCAATCACCCTACAGAGAGAGAGAGAGAGAGAGAGAGAGAGAGAGAGAAAATGTTTTATTATACATGATCATATTTCCTTTAAACGAACAAAGAAGCAGACACACGGTCGTCCTCCCTGCCGACAGCACTACAGTAAAACCACTCTGGGGTTTAGGCCATTGGCATTGGTTAAGCTGATGCATAAATATTTAAGGATTATTGCCAAAATTTTCAGTGGAACATGCCCTCATTTTGGGAAATACACACATCCGGTGTTGTACCCAGTTAAAGAAGCATCATTTCCATCTTTGTGGGACCAGAGAATAGAGAGCTGTCCATCACCTAGCTTAGCAAAAAGACAGAAAGGAGGGTGGAACTGTTAGCCTTGATCCACTAAAGGTGGAAAAAAAACAGCTTCCACAGAAACCTGCCGCTGTTTTCACCCCACATGTACAGTCAGTCAGTTAAAAACAAATGACAGGCAACAACATGTAAATACACTGCTGAAGTCGTGTCTCTGTCCCTCTCGACCCGCTGCTCTCCTCACAGTCCGGCTCTGCATCTTTCCCCATTCAGTGCATTTTGATTCGTCTTGCTCTCTTTCCTTCCGTGAATCTTTTTTGGTCCTCATCTGCTGATTCGGCTGAAATACGTCCATCTTATTAAATGATAACAGCTCATTATTAAAACTTTGTCTACTTTTGAGTCAATTATGCTAAAACAATTTCGGATGTTTTGGGGAAATTCATGCACAAAGTGAATGGAAAAAGTTTGCATGTAAGGTTAATTTAAATGATACCCAATAAAAACCTAAGCCAGTTCTTTTTGTGTGTCTGAGTGAGGGCTCTGGGCGTCACAGTGTGTATCCATTGTAAGAATGTGTGTGTGAGTCAGGGGTTGTGTAGCTGAATGTTTAATGTCAACGGTAGAATTTTTCTAGCAACGGTAAATTTTGAAGGCCAGCCATTATTTTAACAGATTAAACACTAAGGGCGACTGAGCGTAGCATTTATTAGTAAACAAGCCATGTGGCCAATAACCACACGTAGACCACCTGTGATAAACCACCCGTGTGGTTGCAGACCCACACACAAATGTTTTAGAGGAGAGACTCGGTAGTGAACAACACGCTAACGTGTTAACTCTGTGTTTTCATAAGGAAAAAAAGCACAGCTCCAGCTTCCACTGAAATCTTTTTGTAAACTTTGCTTTTCGACACCGGTCATATATCAATTTGACCCGGAATGCTCTGATTAATTTAGTATGCAGGTAACAAGCCAGTCATAATTTAGGTTTATGAAAAGTCACCTCTTGACATTTGCTGAATAAGTTCTGCATCATGGATTAAATTTATGCCAATGTAAAAAGCAGCTGATGTGTTTAAAAAAAAAAAAAACTGACAAAAATATATATCAGCAAGTCTATATTGGCATGTTGTAGTTCCCTCTGGTGTACCTGCAGAAAAAAAAAAAAAGTTATCTGCTTCGTGTGGTGTTAACATGTACAGTGACCATAATGTCGTTCTCTCTATTCACCTTTTCTCTTCATGCTCTCAATGGATAATCTGTTCTATATCTAATAATAATACTACTAGTAATCTGTTCTGATGTTCTGTAGGTATAAAATGCTTTTGTTATCGAGTTGTTTTGAACAATTCAATGTTACTACATAGGCTGTGTATCATCATTAGAAAATGATAATGCAAATCTGTCATCGGACAAACACAAATTATACAAATTGTCAGAAAGAAAACTGCAACACAATCAGTGGCTTGAGTATTGGAACACAGAAATGTCAATGCATCACACTGACAGGATATTACACTGTTCTAAACACACAAACTGCAGTCTTTGCTTGCATAAGATCTTTAGCAGCTCTCATATGATCGGAACCTGATGGCTGAAACAACTGAAACACTGGTGTTGTGACAAACATACAATTATCTGCTCTCTACCAGTCACCCATGGGTGCATCAGTACATATATGTTGTTCATTTACCTTCCTGGCACAGACCATCAACCAGTCTGGGAATTCAAATCAACACCTTTCCAGTGACAAAGCAACATCCCAAAGCTGGACAGATGACAGCAATGTTAAACCCTATTTTAGAGGGAATGCTGGCATTATTTAAATATTTGCTTTGTCCAACGAATCTTATCAAAAGACCTAATGTAGCTCATGTGCTGTAGACCGTCAATGTTGTCCACAGAAGTGTCAACTACTTAGCCTTGAGTGCTTTATAACGTAATGAAAGAGCATCCATGTATGCACAGCAACGCAAGCCTAACATGCACCCATCCCAGTGGGTTACTGGATGTGCGTGTCTCTATCTTCCTTTTTCACAATTTTTTCATAGAAAGTGACTGTCCGACATGAAAAACGAGACACTAGACGCAAACGCTGTTGTGTTTCTCACACCACGCCCCTGATGCCCATTTTGTTTCCAAGAGTTGTTTGGTTCAGCGCAAAAAAGCCAAGCCAGCATATCAAAAGGTCTTTGTTGCAGCAATGTCTTGATTTCTGTGTACATTGAAACTCAGGCACAAACTCCAGCATATCTGTCAAAATTTATAGATGTGTAACAGAGCATGTGAGCAGAGCACGAGCGGGACAAATCGTCGCTTGCAGCTTGTGGAGCTGTCCATAACATGCTCTCCAGCGCTCAACACCTCTCCACACCGCTCCGCTCCATCTCGCTCTCCGCTCAACACAGATGTCACCCTGCTCCGCTCACAAAAAAAAAAAGAAGAAGAAAAGGAAAGATCTGTGTCACATCTTGCAAGCAGCCGTGGGACGCATCACCTCGGTCGTTTCAGAAGGCACCATGATGTACAAGCACACCAGCGGGACATGACGCTGGTATGTTGCAGGGACTCATCACCAATCCGACCCTTGATGCTGAGTGCCAAGCAGGGAGGCCTCACGTACCTTTTTTATTGTCTTTGGTATGACTTGGCCTGGAATCGAACACCAACCTCCCAATCTCAGGGGAGAAACTCTAATTACAATCCCACGTGATGGTCATTGAAATTGCTGGTGCTTGTTTATGTCAATTCACCCTTCCCTAAGCTCCGCCCTCTAACGCAAACAGGCTAATCAGAGTGTAGCATCTGTCAGCTCTGACCAGGGTCCAACAATGTCATGGCTGTGCTTCATTGAAACTCATTAAATTTTTTCAGATTTTCTTCAGTTTGGTTCAGTGTTTTTGAGCTCGTCGTGGTCAAACGTGTCTGAGGCACTTTTAGCGTGGTTCTGAGGTTCTGAGGTTCATTCAGCGAGGTTTGAGGGACGTATACACTCTTTACCTTTCCAAAATCAAATACAGAAAGTGTAACGCTATGCTCTGGGTAAAACTGTTCAGGCGCCCTCACTCCCCATTAAACTCCTTACAGTTTGAGGGGCACAGCACTTTTTGAATAACGTAGGCTCTCCTTACCAGAGTCCTTGCTTGTTTTCTGAAAGTGACACACATGTTTAAGCTGCTGCACTGTGATCTTTAGGCTTTAGCATGTATCTTTATATTCACAATTCTAACCTGTTTAGACTGCTGAGTCAGTTCGACATCCTGTATTTATCATTGAAAGGCATATTGTAGACCTCCTGTCCGCTTCGATCTGATATCGCTTCTTCATTTTTCCAAAAATGAGTTAATATTTCTCCATAAATGAGTTAATATTTCTCCAGGGAATGCAGTTAGTGACTGTGAGCTTAACGCTAGCTTTGAAAGCTTGTTGGACATAGCAACAGTAACTAAGGGAGGCATGGCTTAGCGAAAGGTCACTTGAGTCTTCAGTTAATTGAACTTCTGAGATAGCTAACCTACCATTAAAAATATATTCAGATTTTATGTTTCCTGCCTTGTTAGGGGCTGTATCTAAGTTTTGAGTCCAATTTTTGACAAACATCCTTTTTACTTTTTAACTATTAGGTTACCTTCTAGGCCTACTTAATGAATTATGCATCTTCGAGTCAGTTTTCTTACCTCAATCAATATTATTTTTACGCTAAGGTTATCTTGTCCTCACAAACACTAAATTTTGCAATATGCCTGCTAAGGCTTTGTTATGCTTAAATTCTGGTTCTCCTTCCCAACAGATTTAGAACTCCTCTGGTTTCCAACAGGCAGAATTAAAGGGCATTATGAAACATCACAGCCTGCCAAGACAGAGGCTTTAAAATGTGGGAATAAAAACAATAGCTTTACTTCTCCATTATGTCACTCATGATGAGATTTTAAATCTGATTTCAGATGGCTGCACAGTTAATAGTTTGTATAATATCATGATTCTAGTTTCACAATGAAATATCAAAATAATTAGCACCTGGAAAATATTTAATTAAAACAGAATTTATACAGCACATACATCACTGCATCACTAAGACCCACCCAGGTGCCATTTTATTTTGGTACTTCAGTACTGCAACACATCATGAGACTACAATGTAAGATAAGGCATTCTGAGACTCAAGTCTGAAATTTTGGTCAATGTTGTCAGGACTGTAGCAACAGGTAGGGTAGAGAAGGTTTGGGCTAAAACAGGAGCGATTTAGCCCACAAAAGGAAGCTGACATTTCAAGGGCCAGCAGAAAACTCTGATCAAATTTAAATTTAGTCTTTTAAAACTTCTTATGGAACTGCAAGTGAATGCCAGCATGCTCACTGCGACTCCAGATCTGTTCATTTGACACAATCCAGACCCAATGAGGAAGGTGATGAGTTTTGTGCTTTTATTTTTTAGCCTTTGGTTATTCAGGGAGGGTTCCACTGAGAGCGAACTCTTTTTTTCAGGGACGCGCTGATCACACTCACACAGTGACGCATTCACACCTGGAAGCTGCCCAGTACAGCGACAGGCTTACCTGCGGCCACTGAGCAGTAGGGATGGACCGAATGGGAAAATCTTGGTCGAAACCGAATACCGAATATAAGAAACACTTGGCCGAATAACCGAATACCGAATAGCCGAATATTATTAAAACAATATGTATATAAATTATTATTTTTTATCACCAAGCAATTGTTGTACAATTGCTGTCATTGCCGTACCTTTGTTTTA
>JAQLOL010000005.1:2674507-2696665 GCA_029783665.1 Naso thynnoides | reverse complement strand
TTCATGATAATTACAAAATTTTTTTTTTTTTTAATATAACCTTCTGATGCACAAACACTTTCAGCAAAGGAAAATAAAGTAAAAAGAAATTACGCTGACTATATATCTGTCAGGCACTACTTATTTAAAGTAGCATAAGCAGCACAATATATTTCATGTCAACAAGAGTTCACAACAGAGGGCAGAACGAGAAAGATAAACACACCTCGATGCTCAGTTGGATTTGAGCTTTGTGTTACAGCGTGTTTAGACCACTAGACTACAAGAATAACACAGCTCTCATGCAGCAGAAGCATGAGCTTGGTGCTGCACATACAATAATAAAGTATCTGTATTAAATGCAGTGTGTTGTTGAATGAAATGCGTGTGATGCATGCAAACAAAACAGAAAACGTCAATCCATGTAGTCGTGGAGGCTTGAGTGGAAGGGAAAAAGGTTCACAAGGAAGTCAACCAAATGGGCTGAGACCAAAACCAGGTGCAGGTACTTTCCTAATGCCCTCTTCAAACGCAACCTCACAAGTAGAGGGGAGCAAGATAAAACAAAACTTCAAGAGATTCACAAAATATGACTGTTAATATTACAGTTTTAAAAAAAAATGCTGCTTGGATCCATCGATTATTTGCCAGATAGAATATTAGTCGGTTGAAGAAAATTAATTGGTGACATTAATAATCAAATCAGCTGAAAAAGTAATCTTTTTAAATAAAATATCAAATAAACCACACTGTGACTAAGCATCTTATTACTTGTAGACATAAAGTTTGCACAATTTGAGTAACAGCAGGGAACTTAAGGCTGTATTCGTTGTCTCTAGTAATACAGTAATACAGTAATATCAAGGACCGGCATGGTTATCCCCCTGCTGTTATGACAGTGACCCAATAAAGGCATGCAGCGCAAACTGTGTGTACTGACACACTGAAATCTGAAGTGTGGCACACAATTGGGAACTAGTTTTTTTGGAGTATTGCAGTGGGAACAAAGCAAAACTGCCTGATTTCAGAATGACCAACATGACTGTAAGCCCACAAACGCCCACAACCAAGGCTGGTGTCAAGGTGTTTCCTCATAACCACCATGCAGACAACTGCAAGCATGAATGTTGTAAAAGCATACGCATGCACGCGCACACACAGACACACACACAGACACACACACACACACACACACAGGTCTAGTATTGCTGCAGTGGAGTCGGTCGCACTGCAGTACTGTCAGGAAGAATCACAGCTCTCGGTTCTGCTGCTTTGACGCACACTCACCAAATGAACATGGCCTCCTCCATCCAATACAAGGTCACTGAGCTACTGGATTAAGCTACTGCTCCGAGAAGAGAAGATGGACAAACAGAAAGAAAGCCTGCAAGACTGACAAGGTGGATTGCATCTGTGTCTGCAACCAGCACACACTGAACACGAGAGAAAAAAAAGGAAAGAAGGACCGTGCTTAGTCTGGATTAGTCGAATAAGATGCAGTCGAAATGACTTGATTCTGAAAAACTCAAAGTCATCTTTTTTCTGAGCATTTCAAGTAAAACATTATGAGAAGCAAATGGTAAAGGTTTGAAGACCAGTGACAAGACTGCACGTCTTAATGTAAAGCAAAGGACTTTACTCCTGACCAAAATTTAGCCACATTTAGTATCCACTGTATGATACAGAAAGTAACAGTTAACAGCTAGCTGAAGTATAACTGCTGGATAACAGAACGTGTTTTAGCTAGCTAGCTAAAAGTCTATCCAAGAAGTTCCTAATGTTGACAATTTACTGTCAAAGTGCCACTATGCTGTAGTTACAAGAAATTCTGACTATTTCAAGTAATTGTAAAACATATGGATGCTCCAATTAGGATTTTAGGGGCCAATCACCGATAACAGGAAAAAGTATCAACCGATACCTATCAGCCAATCATCAATTAACGTCAAGCCTATGGATTATTGGCTGCATATTTCTGTTTCAAATACTGACTTCAACAGTCATTTGTATTTTTGTTGCGATTAGAAAACAAAAAAATGTTGCATATCATCACCATAATATTTTGTAATCAGTTGAAGCTGTCTTTTCATATTCTGACAGCACTGCACAGCCCTATAGAACAATAAAGAAGCCAAGAAATATTAAACATTGAATATAATCGAATAGAGCACATTTGTTGATTAAATTTCTTCTGTTTTCATCAAATTCTAAACAATCGAAAAACCTATCTAAACTGCTATAATCCCTATTTAGAATCAGTATCCATCCAACTAGTCTTTTTGTTACTTCAGTCACTACACTAACAACAATAAACAACCCCAAAACAGACCCCATTTTAGCTCCCACTCCATGAAAGTGGTTTAAGAGTAGAGTTTTCCTTCAAAACACACACACACACACAGACACACAGAGTGACACCCAAACCCAAACCCAAACTAAACGCCTCCCAGTATGAAAAAATAGAACTTTCCACTTCTTTCTTAGCTTGAAAAGGTTCCTGCCAGAAACAACATCTGCAGTAGGAACCAATGACAACCTTTTCAACAGGAGAAATACGAAAAGAGTAACCAAGTAATGACAGCCAGTGTGCTCTGTGGGTGTGTTTGTGTATTTTTCATGGGCATGTGTGTGTGAATGTTGCATTCATAACGTCAACTTTTTGTCCCTCTCCAAACCCCCCACCCCACCCCACCAACCACACACTCACACACGCACACAGACACAAACTCCAACGTTCAGGGAGCAATCCTCTCCGATCTCTGCTAGTAGAGCAAGACAAGGAGGAATAAAAATGCTAAAAAACATGCACCCGTACACAGAAATGACTCACGTTTGTACAGAGCTATGGAGCTAATCATATAATCACAGAGCAGAAAATGACTGACTGAGACTGACTCAGCTAGAAACCATCAGAGCATTTCTAGTTTGAACAAGTCCTCAGCTAAGACTGTTTCAGACCCGGCTTCGTCTCACTGGCATAAACAATGACAATAATCCAGCTCTTAAGAAACTTGGCTACCTCCTCTCACACACCAACAGCATCAGCCTGTTGACTTGCAGTGTAAGTTTATTGTACGATGTAGCTCTTCTGTCTTAACCTGTCCTGGCATGAATTTAAATTTATCCCATGCATACATCAATTTGAATGCATACCTGACCAGAGGTGTCGACGAATCTGCAGATGGGCCAGTTTCGGAGATTATAAATGCTGAAGAGACTGCATTTTCAAGATAGCATTCGCACACATCCAACGCCCGACCCTCTGGTAGTGTTAGAACCTGCTCAGCTCTCTGAGCCACAGCAGCGAGACAGTATATGACAGCTTTGATTACATGAGATTACAGCGCATGTCGTAAGGCAGATACTTTTATAGAAAGCGGCTTGAACTTCTTTGCTACATTTAGGAGGCATTTTATGGTTTGGTGATTTGTTTAAGAATACTTTCACATGTTGAGCTGCATGTATAGCATGTTGAGCTGGGGTTAAAATCTTCAGTTTTGAGGTTAAATGTCAGGTTGAAGAGCACGAATTGTTGCCTACATCAGATTCTCTTCAGCCATTCAAAGACATCAGACGTTGTGCTTATTTACGGATGTTTTTCAGTTAGCAAAAAATCCCAGCTGTAGGGTTGGGCCTCCATATGTGGATATGGAGTCATACTATCAGCGCTATATACTTGGCTGGTTTACCACAGGAGGAAAAATCATACACTAAACTAAACAACGTGTGTGGATGCAGAGTAGGGGGAAGGCTTTGGGGAAGGCTTTCTTTTCCTGAGAGAGACACACACAGACTGCAGAGGTAAGCAAACATATTCCTCTTCTACCATCCATCCCCACGTTTTCCAAACTATCTGAACAGTAAGGTCGTATTCAGACCAAATCTGGTGGTTTGACGAAACGCCACAGGGCAGTCCGGCAGGTTTGTCTGGCGATGGAAGTGTCTCATACTTAACATAAACTGGCCCCATTCCATGATGTCATCTCAGGGTTAGGTGACTTTACTTTTAGCTTTTACCTACTTGTCACTACAGTAGTGGAACAACAGCAGCTAATGTTACCAACCTGAAATGCCGACTTGAACGACAGCACAATGCCAGGCAACGCCACTTCTGTTGGTATCCTTGTAATCCCTGCAGGAGGGATTGTACAGCTCAGGATCGGTAATAACTGCCGCGATGAATCGTTCCTCCATCTCACCGATGCTAAAAGCTGTTGCTCCATGATAAACAAGTCCTTTATGTTTCCTCTACTTCTTTTCAGTTCAGTCACTGGCAGACGCCCCTTTTACACGACTGGATAGCGGAATGTGACGTTGTGCGGCGTTCCTCCAAAAGCTGAACCGGTCTCAACTTCTTTGCCGCATCTGGCTGCGTTTTTTTATGAGGGGCAGGTGCTGCGGCTGGAACCACCACAGCCAAAACGGACAGGCCTCGTTAGGATGAATGGAAAGAGCTCCGTTTTAGACAGATCGCTGGATTTGGTCTGAATACGGCCTAATTGCTAATACTGTTCAAATAAACTGGAAACTATGGAACAGTTATCAATATAATGAAAGTGATGTATTGAGATTACCCAGATCTTGCACAGAAACTTGTATTTTAGCTCTGCTTTCACATTTTTAGTGAACAATGTGGATTATTGCAATATATGGCAATATGCATAGAATCACAATGGTTCATGATATCATTGTATTGTGACCCATGTATCTAAATGAGTATCGTATTGTGAAGTCTCGACCAATACCCAGCTCCATTGGTACGGATGGGAAGTGTTAAGATTTTATTTATACCAATGCCATTGCTAAGTCTACTTATTAGTCCCATTCTTTATCAATTCCTGATCAGTTTTCTGTGTGGAAAAAAGGACCTACACAGGTCCTCAGTATCAACATCACAACTGTTTATTATCACCACTGTTTATCAATGAGCTTGCTGTAGACAGTCTGCAGGCTGCACCGCCTTTGCTGTTGAGTTCGCCTTGTTCATTTCAGTATCACATGCCGGGGCAGTCATGAAAGGAACTGATAAGCTTGGAGGCAATGATACCAATTCCAATTCCAATTTGTTATTGGCTCTTAAGTGGAACTGCTTCTCGATTCATGTCCCTCGTCAGTCATGGTGTTAATCCAAACCATCACCTTCAGCTGATCCAGTCTTGCAGCTCAGTGTTGTCTCTCCACACAATCAGCAGAGAGCCACAGTATGAAACCACATTGACATTGTTTTGATTCATACTGAGAAAAAAAGTCAGCAGGCTGAAAGAGGGCTCACATACTTTCCATTTCTCCTGGAGATGAGAGCTGTCTGGATTTAGGAGGTAGCTGTGGTTTTGTCTGGACCAGCTTCACGTGTGAGCCTGTTTTTTGTTTTTTTGGTTTTTTTTTTCATGTATAGAGGAGCCAGCACAGAAAAACAGTAGCTGTTCCTGGCAAACTCCAAATCGTAACATTAACACACACACACACACACACACACACACACACACACACACACACACACGTCCCACACGTCCATTGCTTGTACTTCTACTTCTCTTTAGTATGAGCAATGGAAAACAGAGAAGCCTTCAAGCCAATGCACACCCACACACACAACTAACTGTGTCAACAGTTACCTCAAACCAGGCTAACCAACCGACAAACCTCAAACATACTGTACTCTCACTGTTTCACCCTCTCACATATACACATCACCCCGCACACACACAAACACACACACGCACACACACTAACACACACAAACACACACACACACACATTTGTTATAATCTTGTTTAAACATCAGTGACACATTATGTGGCAGAGCTCAGTATAATTTGCACTGTTTCTGTGACACGTTTACTAGAATGTAGGCCTGTTAAAACTCTGTCTCACTTGTGTACTTCTACCAATTAAAATTCTGAATGTGTGAATGAACTCGTCCTGTAATTGATTAATGAGGTATTAATTAATTTTTGAGCCATATCAAATACAAATTTCCAGTCCTCTCTGGTGGACAAAAAAAGTTTTCTTTAATCTTTAGTGTTGCATATGAGTGCTTCTTCCTCCACTTTTAAGGATGAAGGTTCATATAAAGCATAAAGTTTAAAAACAAGGGGAACAGAGACAGCCTTCAATCAACACAGTCAAAATGACAGTCCTGATCCCCAGCTGCACAGCCTGCCCCTGGATCTCCATGAGGGCCGAGGCACATAGACACAGAGAGACAAAGAGAGAGGGAAGGAGAGTGAAAGTGCCTTGGCAAGAGCAATGCAGCTAAGGAAAAACACGAAAGGGGAAAATAAAAGAATTGGAAAAAAAAACAGAGAAAAAGAAATGAGATTAAATTTTCCAAGAACAGGGGCTGTGCAGTACCACAGCGAGAACAGTTAGATAGACTCTACATCTGTCTGGAATTAAAGAGAGACAGAGACAGACAGTGCTGCTGCTGGTTAAAAACTGTATTTGACCTTCAGTGTTTCTCCAAGCCGGAGATGAAGGTAGTCCTGTACAAAATCCTGTCCGAAGCTCTCTGCTACAACAGATCCACACTGAAACACTGACCGACAATGTGAGGTAACGTTTTCAAAAACACAGGTTAGATTGCCAGCTGAAATGTGTCCAGTGCTTGAAGCATCTAACACTGTCAAAAATCAAAGCTAGCAGCTTTGATTATCGGAGTGGATACATAAATTTGTTTAATCCTCCTTTATAAGAACCTTTTCAGTTCCTCTTTTAATTCAGACTACTTTTACGACATTATCATTTAAGAAGCTTGTCCTCTTTTGTTACAGGAAAACAAGCTAATACTCCAACAATGAATGAAGTTCTGTTTGAGAGTCTGAACCAAATGATTTTTTCCGTCTGTGGATCAATTTGCCCGGAGCCTGTGTTTTTGCTGCTGGTATGAACAGCTGACTGGATTTGTCATAGTGACGTCTGCGCTCACCAGTGAAACATAACCTCTGGTTTGTTTTCCCAGATTTCCTTCTTCTTTGACCACGTCACTGAGAGAGGAATGTGCTTCAGACACCAGCTTTCTAAATGGCATCTCTGACCCCTGAACCTTGAGAGGTTTATAAGGGCTTCCCCTTGTACACACACCATAAAAAGAGAACCACACAACCAGAGAAATCCTAAGATGTGTTCAAGTCCTGTGAAAATGTCCAAATGTTTTAGAAGACTCTGTACACTGAGCACACCATCCGGCCCTTTGTGTATTTCGCTGTTTGTCCACGGAAGCATGGCGTTTAGTTTACGGAGCACTTTTAACTCAGAAGAGACAGAGGAAACTTGAGCACTGTTACCTCATCTGGATACTCCATTAATAGTGTGTTTGTGGCTATGTGACTCCCTCACACACACAGAAAACACACACACACACATACACAAACACACAGGCTGAGTCATTGCCTTCAGCTGCCAGTTGCCTGTTTCAACAACAAACAGCAGAAACCATTTACTGTTATCAGTGTGCACACACACAAAGACACACCACTCAGCATTAATATGAGATATAAGGGAACACAAGTTACAGATGCAGCTCTTTATGCCAAAAATTGCAAAAAAAAACAAAAAACAAAAAAAACAGACACACACACACACAAGTCATATCACAGTCAGTTCAGTCAGTTCAGGTCGTGTGTTCAGAGTGTTTGAACTAATTGTGTGACCTTAAAATGTCCTTAATGTCGTAACACAATAATACAAAACCATATTATAATACAACTTGCAGTTTTTACTGCAGTCCTTTTTTAATAATAAGTAAACTTTTATGCTTCATACTAGGGATGCACAATATCATCGGCGTATTATTGGTATTGGCTGATATTGGCTTTAAAATTGAATATCGGTCATCAGCCAGCACGCCAACATCCACCAATACAATGACCAGTAAAATAACAGGCTGCTGTTTCCTTGATTACATGCCCAAGTCGACGACATGTTTCACATGTTCCCTGTGGACAGATGTTATGTTTACTGACAGGCCAAATATGCCCTGGTGGTGAGTATTGTTTTCATTGTCTCAGGAAGAGCATCATCCTGTCATAAGGAGGATGTATCTTAGTTTTCTTTTGTTTAAAAGCAATGGTCACAAATGAATATGACATGTTTTACACAACATAAGTTCAAGTATGTTTCTTCTTTTGCACAAGGAACAATTACTACATAATTTTAAGTTTTGTATTTTATGCCTGCATTTGCCGTGAGCCAACACGGTAAGAGTATGCATAATAATACTGTATGTAGATTCCACTATAGAAAAGACTTCATGATCTCAATAGGTGTGGGGAAAAAAAATAAACATTTATCAGTATCAATTATCGGCCAAATGACTTGCAAAATATCGGCATATCGGATATCGGCAAAAAAATTCAATATCGTGCATCCCTACTTCATACTGCAATTTAAGTAATAACCTTTCACTGGTGTCCTGATTTATGTTTCAGCTGATCTGATTTTAATACAATGGCTTTCAGTTTTCCAGCATAGGATTTGGACTTTATTAAAAAAATTAAACACCTCGGATTATGTTCATTGTCTACACAAGCATTCCTTTAAAGTTTAATCCAATATGCAATCTCAACTGCACTGAATCTAGGTCACATTTTTTACTATAATCTACAGAGGCTGGTCAGCTGGGTCAGTGAGACTCCATCATGGTGCTTCACTTACCTGTGCCACCTACACTGATAGCTCTAAATCTCTGAGCTACAGCCAAAAGTTCGACGGCACCACGATGGGCCAGTCAGCAATGTGTGATAAATTTGTACTGAGACCTGAATTTCATTTATGATCGTATTAACTGAAATTAAGTGATCTTTGAACAAGGACCTAAACCTACAACTGCTTCAGTGGCATCTTTGCTCAACCAGTCTGATTCACCGAATGTTTACTTGGGGTATAAACCTGCCACTGGGCGACTATTTCAGTCATCTTTTGTTAAAACAGGTCAGATAAAATTAGTATCAAAACAAACAATCGTTCAGGGACCGGTAATAAAGTCAAAGTATCGGTATCGGCACTGTGTCAAATATTTCTCAACGCTACCCAGTCCTGCTAATAAACTGGCAATAAAGTGGATTTGTACAATAATCTCTACTGGTGATAACTGATTTATGGAAGGATATGGTAATAATTTAAACTGTATATATACAAACAGTATGCAGCATTTGGGTTGGCCAATAACCCGGCTGAACACCAGACTCTATACATTAGACTAGTCAGCCATGAGGCCTTGTGTTAATCTGCCCAAAATGTCTTGCAACCAGCATTGAAAAAAGCAGATGAGTAGTCCAAATCATAGCTAAACAGCCAAATAAGTCAGTGGTACACCAGACCGCACAGACACACAAAGACACACGCATGCACACACACATCATCTCTAGTTTCCTGCACCAATCCAATCCAATCTGCAGATTTATTACTGACACAGCAAAACTGGCTGTACTTTAAACTACTACACTATAGTGCCACATTACACAATACACTCTGCAACAGCCTTTAAAACCGTAGTATACTTCATCGATACTACTCACTTGCACGAAGATGGTGTTTCACATGTGGGTCACATACAGACACCTGTTTTCAATCCAATTTGAGGTTCTGGATAAAATGTTAAGTAGTTTGTTTCCACACATGCTTTCTTACAGTGATGGTTGTTTCTTGATGGGTCAAAGTGTTGGTTTTATAGGGACCAAATGTTTAAACTTGAATGCACTGAGGATGAGAGGATGATACAGTCCCTATTCACAACAGCTTTAACATGCTCAAGTGGTGTAACAAAATAAAAGAGACCAAGAAAAAGCAGCCCAAAGTGTCCCTCTGCAGCTGATCTGCACAGTTGCTCCTTCACACCCTCTCTGTCTGTCTTTCCCCTGGGATGAGGAGGAATTTCCTGTGAAAAGGAACGATGACTTTTCCATACACTTGGCGAAAGAGATACACAGACAGAGAAGGAGAAGAAAACAACATCAGATGGTGACCTTGGTCGACCTCACACAGCCACCAGTGAGAATATTCCGGCAAACTGCATCAGAGCAGCTGACACAGATGTAACCAGTGCATTGAGTCTGATGTTTACAAGATCATTGCAGAGCTTCCAGAGGAAGCATCGAGGACCCACATGGTCTCTTAATGCTTAATGCAAGTCAGCTTGTGCCTGCCTGGAAATGTAGATGCATGATTCCCACAACAGTCATGTGTTAAGGTGTCCCTGAGCAAAACACTGCACATAGTTGTGGAATATCCAAACTTATATTCATATCACTTTGACTGTGACTGTAATAAATGGCTGCTATATTCAGAGCGTGGACATTTGTCTCTGCGGTGGATTCTACAGGAAAACTCATGGACTGAAATCTTCCTCTGGAAATCATGAATGTGTAAACTGATTTTATGACAATCTGCCTCTTATATTAAGTGATATTTCCTGTTTAATGGTGGATTTAAAAGGTCTGAATGTGAGAAATGAAACAAAAAGATCAACTGCAGACTATTAATGTGTGTAACTATGAGTAAGATATTTATCAGCACAAACGTCCTGCATAAAAATGTTTGGAGGTTTTGTACGGGTTTGTGCCTTTGAGTAACATGAGAGAGATTTAAAGAAAAGAAAGAATAACAACTAGTTAGTGTCTCACAGTAGCAGAGAGAAAAAGTTGCAAGCAACATATGTGGCTTTGTATTGGTTGTGAAACAGGGCCGCAGGATTTTGAAAAAATATCTAATTGCGATTACTTGGATTGATATTGTGACTGCACTGTGAATTGCGATATAAGAGGAAAATAGAATGATAAAATCTTTGTATTCATTTTCATTAAAAATGATACTGAAATTATTATAGTGTGATTATTGCAGTGATCTTTGCCAAACAATGATGATGTTTACTTAAGTCTGTAGAATGTGATGTGTGGGCCAAGACAAGTCTGCAGCACCGCAATATTTGATTTAAATGTCATTTTTGACACATATTTCTCTTTTAATTTAATTGTGCCTAGATGCGATTTTGAAATTACAGTAAGCCTATTGTGATATCAATTACTTGTAATCATTTGTAAACATTTGCTCACAGGTGTGGCTGACTGATATATCTACATACCGATATTATCGGCCGATATTGGTCTATTGCAGATCTGTTTATATCGGTATTGGCATATTTGTTCTCCAACAAGTGCCAATATTAAAACAGTTTTTTTAAGGCTGAGAAAAATACTTGGACTAGTGATTTTAAATGGTGTAATCACATAATTTGTCCAGCAGAGGGCGGTCCCTTATTTAATTGGTAATTATTGAAGTATTTATTGTTTGGTGCAATGATGTCTGGAATAAATTTTGTTAGATATCCTGCCTCCATTACATGTCTTTGTCACACATATTTGATAACCACATTCAAAATAGTACATATAGAATATCAGTCAATATATCAGATATCAGAATTTTCTTACTCCCAAACACTGTTATCAGCATCTGCCCAAAAAAATCCCATATCGGTCGGGCCCTAGCCTATAGCCTTCTAAGATTTACTCACCAAACTGAAAACCTATCCTATTTAGAGCATGGTGGCTTTTGATTTCAGATTCTGCAAATAAACACAATTTTTTTGTTTACAACTTAGTGGGATTTCCCTGATGATTACAAATTCTACTGGTGATAACCAGCTGCTCAAACTGCATCAATGTGAAGAAAAGAACAGCACCTCCAACAGCTTGAACACAATGAACAGAGAATGCATAAAGACAATGCCAAACTGCTTGATTGGCATTTGTTGGATCATTGGACAGTGCAGAGCAGAAACACCATGATGAGATGGAATTAGCACTGATCACCAGTGAAGGATCCTGGATCAGAAAACCAGGACCCGGCAGATCTCAGATGTGAGGCTCAGGCTGACTGGCTGGCTGGATACTGTCCGAGCAGCCTTTAGTTGAAGTAGGGCAGTAGGGATTTTTATACTCCAGTTAACCCATAACACGACCGTGAGATACAGATTTCTGCCCCACTTTGCTGCACGCAACTGTCTCATAGAGGTGGGATGTCTCAAGCCTGTCCAAGTGATTACACTTCAGCAATGATAACAGAATGCTTTATCACCAGCGATTGTGAGTAAATTTGTTCAGAAACAGGGTATTAAAAGATTGAAACATTTTTGTTCTTCATGTGCTCTTGCAATATTGGTATAAGTATTAAAAATGAATGCATAAGTAGAAAAAAAAAATAACAGTTTTAGCATTTAACCATCTATTTTCTGTACCCATCCATCCATCCATCCATTATCTGTAATGGCTTATCTTTTGCAGAATGGCAGGGGGGTTGGAGCCAATCCCAGCTGAAACTGGGCGAGCGTAAGGTACACCCTGGACAGATCACCATTCACATCTACAAGAACTGAGAGTCACAAACTAACCTACCCTGCATGTCTTTGGACTATGGGAGGAAGCCGAAACACCTGAAGCACCTGAAAGGAACCCACGCAAACCGAGGAAAACATGCAAATTCCACACAAAGAGTCGAGGCTCAAACTCAAAATAATATCTGTGCTGATTTTTCACAACCGAGACACAAGATTCAGTAGTATTTGTAGCTTTCAGTCATATGAATCATGCTTAGCCCTTGCAGGCAAAACATTTGCTGAACATGGCAGCTAACAGTGGACACTCAACTGAGCTACAGCACAGACAGACTGGTAAATTTCCCATCTATTTCAAGACAGGAATATTTAGATCACCTCTCAGTGGAAGAAATGAAATGATATGTGAGCAAACTGCAAGTTTTAGGCACACGCAAGCCATATACAGCACTTGCCAGACATTTTTAACCACTACAAGCTCCACTTTTGGCGATGTTTACATATATCTTGTAGAGAAACCTTCGCCTTACACTGTTGCCAGGAAGGAAGCATAAAAGAGATCAGACAGTCATATGTAATGTTATTCCGAATGGACCAATAATGCTGCCGTTTGGGAGGTGAAAGACAAGCAATTCTTCGCGTCGAAGTAATAGTTTTTAATCATGTTCTACCTTTAAAACCTGCCAGTTTAATAAAGTCATTGTAACATTTCTTCCAGAGACGATTGCCTTGGTTTCTTCCTGTTTTTCCAGATTTGTTCATGGCCTTAAGTAGACACCACCATCTTTTTTGTACTATTTCTAGATTGAAGAAGCTTTCCTGCTTTATGTCTTTTTTTGCTAATGATAACGTTGCCTACCTACCAAACGTTGATCTAGGGGTCTTCGATTTCAGGGTCACTGTAGTCAGCATTCAGGGGCAGTATGACGTAAATCTACTCAAAAAAATGTTTTGTCAAATGCCAGACAGGTTAACTATTCTCACAGTTTCAATGACAAGCCATTGGCAGAATGGGCTGCTGTGGAGAGGGGAGGATTGGTGCGATTTGGCCACTGCAATTGTATGACAAGGTGAGGAGAAGTGTGTTCATATGTAATGTTAGGTGCTATTCTCTACGCTTTGCTATCAGCTGATAACAAACTGAGTGGCACTACATGCACTGTTAAGGCCTGTGTCTGGAACAACTGTCTGGCATTTTGGCTTAATGGCAGCAATCCAGCAGTGCAGCCAGTGCAGAGGGACCTCTCTTTTGCCCACCACCAGGCGGGCAAAGTCATGTAAAAGCTTTGAATTGTGTGATGAAGCTCAGTTTCCACTGCTCGGCACAACTGATCAAAACTTAATCAAAATGGCAATATGGCCGGCTGCCATTTTTTAATTGCAGGGAGGCACAGTTATGTAAAGGAACAAATGTGTGTTTCAAAATACAATTTAATTCAAATTTTGTGTTGCAGCAGAGGTTTCCTGGCCAACATATCATATTCTACAGACCAACAACATCTTTGCCTGGTACAGATCCCTGCATAAATCACACAATAATCTTTCTGATATGCTTTTCAATGATAATGAGAACAATGCTGTAAAAATGATCATTTCCCTCTAATATCACAAATGACATCACAACTGCAATATCAGTCCAAACAACCACAATTATCTTTTTCAAAATCATGCAACCCTACTCTAAACGTTGGCTAAAATTAGTTTGCATGAGTGTGTGTGTGTGTGTGTGTGTGTGTGTGTGTGTGTGTGTGTGTTTTCAAGACAAAAATATCTCTAAACTGAGACATGACGAGATGGCCAACTGTTACTAGCTCATTCGTTTGAAGACTGACTCATGTTACACTACAGTGGGGTCATGGTCCAGTGCAGCCATGCCTGTGGGTCTAACTAGTAGAATTCTGGAGTAAAAAATAAACAAATAAATAAACTGGGGACTACTGAGTATCTTTACATAACTCTTTATTTACTAATTAATTAGTTAATTTGTACTAAAACATTCTGGCTAAGGGAAAATGCATTATTACTGCATTATTATGTCAGTATTAATTACAGCAATAATCATTTCTAGAACTATCAGTCTCTGGGATCTAGGTTGGTCCATGGATCCGTGATGTCAGTCCAATGTCCCATGAGTGTTTTAGTGCAACATTGGCACATAATGCCAATACTGAATCAGATTTGTCCCAACTCCAGATATTTCTACCAAAAATCCTCCTGAAACTCCCAATTTTGTGTCAGACCAGTCTACCAGCAAGGAGACGTGGCAGTTAGACAGGTTTACTCAAGAAGCCAGACAGTGGAAGAGACTACCTTATACAGCAGGAGGACAAGACAGTGAGACAGGTTGACCAGCAGGGAGACAGCCAGACAGACAGATGGCAGGCCTGCATGTCTGATGATGCTGAATTTTAAATGACTTTTAAACGAGGCTGGAGGCAAAACTCTGACCTGGCTTTGACATTAAAACAGCACACAATGGCAGCATCACATTTATGGAGTCGTATCAATACAAGAAATGCTTTGGAATAAACTCCACATTTTGTAAGTCAGTCGTGTGGCAGCTGCGGGGGAACACGCCCATGGCTGTGAAATGCAATATGAATGCCACGCCTTGCTTGTGTCAGCTCAGCACGCCTGGCCTCCGAGCTGCTGCGCTGAACGCAAATATGCCGCCTGGAAAGGCGCTGTCAGCCGGCGAACCTGCGCATCCAGGCCAGGAGTGTGAGCTCTGTAGGCCCTGCGGCGATTAATTCAGCACGGCAGAAACGGCGCACAATAAAAAAAAAAAAAAAAAAACGGCGCTAACGGGCACAAATCCACCCAAGGCGTGCATATGCAGTCACCGCTGAAATGCATTTAACCAGCTGAAGTGAATCAAAGCCCGTTTTTCTGTGGAGCCAGTCGTTTTCTCTGTCACCCCCCACCCCGTCTCCTTTCTCTGCATACACATGCAGCCACTGACGGGATTAATTGGCTTTTAATCCGGCGGATGTTAATTAAAAGCTCCGCTCTTCGTTTGCCTCACGATAAAGCTCCGGTGTCGTGATTTTAGCAGCGAAGGCTTTTACTCCAAATATGAAAGAGAGCGCGGAGACGAGAAAGCGATGTGAATGTGGTGGGATAGAGATGCGTTTGGGTGAAGGGGAATTGGGCTACTTACTGTGCGGATCCCGGGAGATTTCTGGGAGAAAAAACCGCAGGCACCAGCGGGAAGACACAAGAGAGGAGTCCGGTGGGAAACCCCGCGGTGTGACGGTCAAGGCTTCGTCGGGATTTCTGCCGGTTTAGTCCCGGTTTTCACCGACTCCCCTTTCCCAGATTTCCCAGATTTCCCCGATTTCCCCTGCTGCCACACTGAATCCCAACACCGCTAACGGGAGCATCAAGGCAGAGGCACGCAAAAGGGAAGACTCCGGGGCGTGACTTTCAAAATAAAACCTCACAGCTGTATGCCAGCGTAAGTGTTTAGAGAAAAAAAAAATTAACCAGTAAAACAAAAGAAAAAAAAAACTAGATTTCTAGATTTTATGATAATGTATTTCAATTCTTAATTTATTAATGTTAGATTTCTTTGCATTTCCATTCCGTTTTATCACCAGTCAAGCCCAGTTTCTGTTGTCATTAAGGTCGTTTAGGCTACTGGGGTATTTTTTATTTTTTTATTGATGTATAGCCCTATTAACTTCCTTTAATCATAAGATACTGTAAACTACATTTCCAGCGGAACACATCTGAATATAGCCAATTAAAACGATATGACATTCTAAACCCTGGTGAACCCTTAAAACAGAACAGTGTCTTGTTGCAAACCATTGTGCATGCATTTGTCTACAGATTGCAACTAAGTAAAAAAAAAAAAAAACAACAACATTTTCCTTTATTTAATTTGAATATTTTCCCAAACCTGAGGAATGTGTCTATGGGCCCAGACTTACATTTAAACACAATGTCTTTTTTTGTAAATGAAATACATTTGGATTTTCCCCTCTCATTGACAGTTTGTAGTCAACAAATTCTCTATCCTGTTCATAATCCCATAATCCCTCATTAATCTAGTGATCCTTTGCATCATGTTGAAGATACCTGGTCTATATTACAGCAATAAAAGAACCAAAAAATTACTTTAAAGTAGCTGTGCTTCACAAAAAGTCTAAGTTAAACGATGACGTGTGGAATGAGTTTTTCAGTTTATTGTGAAGTTGACACTATCTCACTTCCGGTGTTCTGGAGTCCTACTTGACGAACATACTTAGCTTTACACCGGATCCCAAAAAACTCGGCTCAGCGGGAGCGCGTATCCATGTCCTGCGCGTTCCCGGTGCCTTGTTTCCTGTCCTGCCCAACCCTGTAACGAGCGTCAACCAATCAGTCCTCATGAAGTCACTGTTTTCTATTCTACTTATATATTTTGTTTGTATTAGACTGTATGTTATGTTCTGATATTAAAGTTATAAGTGAGTCTCTCTCTCTCTCTCTCTCTCTCTCTCTCTCTCTCTCTCTCTCTCTCTCCTTCACTGAAGTCAGCATCTTCTTCCGCTATTTGATGCTTTTTTGTATCAAATTCTGACCTCTAGTGGTCTGACACTGCATGTGTGAAGCAATAACCAATAGCATACATGTTCCCCACAGTATTTACCAAGATCCATCATAATATGCTCAAATCAATTTTATGATAATGTCCTGTAAAGTAGGCCAAGTGTGTATAGGCAGGCAGGCTGAGGGAAACTGGCCTGCATGTAGTTCAACACAAACACCTCCAGCAAGAGAGGTGACATTCACACAGGAAAGAGTAGGTGACCTCACATTTTCAAACACAGCATGCAGAAAAGGAAGAGGTTCTTTAATCTTTCAAGCCTTTAAGATTTAATATGAGTCTGTTAGGTACCAGGTACACTCATGAGTATTCTTATGCTCGAACATGATGTTTGTTGTGGAGAGTCCATGACTAGCACAGAAGTCCATTTATATAACTCAACCCTACTCAACTCAACTTTATTTATAGAGTTCTTTAAAAACAACCACAGCCTAAACAAAGTGCTGTACATGTAATAATCATAAAAACATAAAACATAAAACAAACAATAAAAAACAATGAAACAATAAAAACAACAAATGAACAACAACAACAAAAAAAACTAGAGCTAAGTCTCATGCTGGGTCGAAAGCAAAGGAATGAAAATGGGTTTTAAGACTACTTTTAAAAACAGACAGTGAAGGGGCCTGTCTAATGTGCAAAGGTAAATCATTCCATAATTTGGGAGCAGCAACAGAAACGCTCTATCCCCTCTGAGCTTCCGCTTAGACCTCGGTACCTCCATGAGCAGCGGATCAGCTGACCTGAGGCACCGAGCAGGAGCGTAGGGATGAAGCAGCTCAGAGAGGTAAGGCGGGGCGAGACCATCTAAAGATTTAAAAACAAATAAAAGAATATTAAAATGAACTCTGAAGTGCACAGGCAGCCAGTGGAGGGAGGCCAGAATGGGTGTTATGTGCTCCCTCTTATGTGCTCCAGTTAAAAGACAAGCTACAGCATTCTGAACCACCTGAAGACGTGCGAGGGAAGACTGGCTGACTCCAAAATGCGTTACAGTAATCCAGCTGAGACGTGATGAAGGCATGAATTACCATTTCAAAGTGCTGCCGTGCAAGAATTGGCTTCACCTTTGCCAACTGTCAAAGATGAAAAAAGCTGAACTTAACGACTGTGCCAATTTGGCGATCCAATTTAAAATCACTGTCCATCTTAAAACCCAAGTTTGAAACTGTTGGCTTCACATACAGTGCCAAGGGGCCCAAGTCACCGGGGGAGTTCACAGGAGCCATTGGGACCGAACACCATCACTTCTGTTTTCTTTTCATTAAAATTTAAAAAGTTTAGGGCCATTCAGGCTTTAATGTCATCAATACATAATAGAAGCGGTTTAATTGAGAAAGCATATTTCTTCTTCAGTGGCACATACAGTATATCTGACTGTCATCAGCGTAACAATGGAAAGAGATACCATGCTCTCTAAGAATGGAACCCAGAGGAAGTAAATAGAGTGAAAAAAGTAGGGGCCCTAAAATTGAGCCCCGTGGAATCCCATATGACAGAGTTAACACACAGTAAATATTGTGTAACAAAACATATAACACAGCTTACATAAAAGCCTGTCAAAATCACAATAATTTATATATATGTATGTATAAAACATCTACTCTGCCTCCCTTTTCCACAGTCTAGCCTGTCCTACAAATATGCAAATATTTCTTTCATTTCAGGACATATATAAGAAGTCCCCTATGTGTGCTGGAGTTTTCAAAATTCTGCATTACCCTTTGCGAGTTTCATATTGAACCACAATTTTCTTCCAAAAGAGATGTGACGTCACAAAATTCTGTTCCTGTACACAGCCATCCAGGTTATATGATATATCTTTGTGTTTTTAGCAAAATGAAATGTTACATTTTTGTAAGTGTGTGAAAGGTTCCAATTAAACAGAAGAGAGGAAGGAAGAGTAGGTGGTAAACGCTCTAACTGTGAATCACAGAGTGACATTCCACTGGGCAAGTTTGCTCTGTATTGCACTGACATTTTTGCCATTACCTCATGGGTGTTGACTTTTTAACAGTAAATTTCTATGAAAATAAGTCAAATTTAAAACCCCAACCACCCTAACAGCTCAGCACAGCTTTGAATCAGCGTAGAGTTTCAGACGAGCCTTGGAGGACACTGGCTCCCCTTAGCTGTCTCAGAAAAATAAAAGCGCTGTGATGGTGACCTGATGTTGGAGACTCTCTCCACAGCCTCTGCATTGATGGAGACAGGATTGTGTGCGTTAAGACTAGGCTGTTGTCTCTACACCACGCTGTCAGGCTCTACACCTCCTCCCTGTATGCAGCTTCATTGTTGTCAAATATTAGGTCATTGAGTTTGATTGGTAGATGATTTGTTGGCAGTCACATGTTAAACATGCATTCAAGAAGGAGCTTCCTGTTTCAGCTTACAACGTGTGGTTTAAATCACCTTCCTGCAGCAATGTAGTATCATGCTGTCAGTTGCTAAGGTTCTTTGTTCATTTCTCAATTCAACTTTTTTTTTTTAATCTGTAAAACCACTGTAATTATTTTTTTCTTTTCTGGAAAGGACAAAAAACATCACACCCATTATAGGAAAAGATTTGAGACCCCAGTCTGTCTCAATACCAAAAATCAGTGTGCTTTTCACACTGTATCAGTTAAATTAATGCTTTTGCCATCTGCCTCATAAGTGACACACCTTAACACATAGTATAAATGACTGCAACTGCTATGATTAACTTCTGAAAGTCTGTTGTCTTCAGCTCAGAACAGTTTTCATTGGAAAGAATGAGACATGTGACATGATTCTCTGGCACCTCATTGTTGCTGGTGTTGTGGTTTGTAAGCCCCCTTACCCACTCAGTGTGCGATTGTGTGTCTTCAAGGTGAGACTGTATTTGTGCAGTTATTATTTGCATGTTTTTGAGCATGTTTACATACATGCATGTGTGTTTGCATGTGCAAGCTTTGCATCTGTGTGCATCTGTGTATGTTTGTAGGCTTATTTCTCTCTCTGTTTGCAAGTTTGTGCGTGAGCATGTGTCTGTGTGCACTTGGGGCCATGTTTTACTGGCATGGTTTCACTTCTTCATACAGGAACTTCCCACCAGACTAACATAGAGTCAATCTGCTTTTTTCTTACAGCTCTGTAGTACTGAGCAGGGATGACAATAAACTTCTCAGGTGGAGACTTTTTCAAAAATTGTTCATCAATACCAGTCGATCTGGAAAAAGATGAGAGCCTGGACGCTGGTGATGATGATGGTTTGTTTGAGTGATGAAAGCGTCAGAGAATGCTCCGGTAAGTCAACATGTTTTTGGTGAAATAGCCTCAGAATTTAACAGTAAAAACTGAAACTTCTCAGAAACAGAATTTTTCATTTTTGCTAATGTTTTGACAAGTTTAAAATGCACACAGTGCACTGTTAAACTGGGCCACCACAGTGAATTCAATCTCCACACTGGTATCACCCACAGGGTTTCCTGAGAGCATTTTTGTCAAAATACATGGAAGTGTGCAGGTGCCAAGGCCACAGAGCAGTGGCACACACTATCTCAGCATATTTGCCAGCTCTTTGACCCTTATACTTTTCGAAATTGTGCTTTTTTTCACTTCATCTTTTGGTCTAAGGGTGCAGGGAAAAATGGCTGATTTTATTAAGAAAAGCATAACTTCAGACCCCAGGTTTGCTTCATCAGTCTCTACTCCCTTAATGCTTTTATGTAATCAAATAAAAATGATCAGTGGGGATGTTGCTTATGATTCCCACAAGGAGTTGACTTCCTTGTGAAAAGGAATCTGGAATTGCTAGAGAGGTTCTAAGCAAGACCGAGAAATTTTAACCAACATCATCAGTGTCAGAATGACTACAAGGACCTTCAAGTGCTCTGTCGTTGATCTGGAATCAGATCCTGACTTCAGGAAAAAGGAGTTTTCGTAAAATAAATCCCAAAGATATTTGCTACATTTTTCATTTTTACTTCAGTAATACTGTAGTGGCCTAATGTCTGTAGTTGATACGCTTGAGGAACAGCAAGAAAATGTTCCCCTTTTGTGACAGTTGTGAAACTACAAAAATTTTAAAACTACACGGAGAAGTCATCTCAAATATGTTCATACTGTATGTACGTAGGTATGTATGATACATACGTACATCTATCTATCTGTCTCTCTATTGGTGTGTGTGTGTGTGTTTCCTTTGTGTCCTTTTTGATAAACTTGGCAATCATGTATATCACTTCATTTCAACCATGTTTGATTGACAGGCTTTGAAAAACAGTAAATTCTGTCCAGTATCAATTCAAGTAATCAACAGTCTCCCAGATGCAGATAGTGCATACAGTGTGGGTTTGTAATGCATGACAACAATGTGTTGAAAGTGAGAGTTTCTCAGATGCAGTCAGTGCAGTGAGGTTTTCTTGCCTTTTCACTTCTGCTGTTACTTTAAATGTTTTAGAAAAAGTGCATCATCAGTAATTTTTTTATGTGTATTTCAATTGGCCAATATTATTTCAGCCTATGTTTAAAAAAAAAAAATCAGGCAAATTTTAATGCTGCAATAATACTGGCAGGTTTTTTTTGTCTCTTTCTACACGACATGAATTTTTAATCTTTATGTCCAGCTCAAAAGCTACAAATACAACGCACCACATATTTTATTGAAGGACATCAAATGTGAGAAAACACTACATTTGGTGCAAGTGTTGCTTGTGGCATGCAGCTGATAAGCTTATGCTTGAGGTAAAGGAAAGAGACAGAGATAACAACGTTTCAGCGGAAATCTTCAACAATTACTCACAAGTTTGATTTTTTTTGGATGTGTGTGTGCTTGCTTTCAGTTCCTTAAAAAAATCAATCCGTATGGTTCTTGTCTTTATCTGTCAGTTGGAAAAATTCTCAGGGTTTCAAAACTCAGTAAAGCCATCATCTCCTGTCCAGCTGTCATGGCCAACACCTCAGAGCTCAAGTATCTACTCCTCTTTAATGGCAGCTGCATAGGTCAAATTCATCTGAATAAGGTTGGTCAGAATGTGTGTGTGTGTGTGTGTGTGTGTGTGTGTGTGTGTGTGTGTGATAATGTGTTTCTGTATATATAGGATATTGTAAAGGTCTGCAGCCTATGACTTTCAGTGGTAACCATGTTATCTTTTAACTACAAAGAAGAAACAACATCACATCAAAGACCAGTTATTGGTCAGTTAAGGTACTTTATTGGTCACATATTCAGCATGCAATGAAATGTGCTCTCTGCATTTAACCCATCCCTGGGAAGCAGTGGGCAGCCACAGCA
>JAQLOL010000005.1:2625671-2636357 GCA_029783665.1 Naso thynnoides | reverse complement strand
CTGATAGAAGCACATTGCAATAGTCTAGCCTTGAAGTCACAAAAGCATGAATAAGAGTCTCTGCATCTTTCAGTGAGTGTATAGATCTGATCTTAGCAATCTTTGAGGTGAAAAAAAGGCTACTTTTGTCACCTCCTCTACATGTGGCTCAAATGAAAGGGTCTGGTCAAAGAGCACTCCAAGATTTTTTACCTCATCCTTACAGTGAATAACACATTCATCGAGAGACACAATAAAGCAATCAAACTGGTGGCTTAATTTTGCTGGTCCAACAGCTATCATATCAGTCTTAGCTGCATTATGTAGTAAAAAGTTTGACAATAGCCAGGTCCTCACAGCGGTCAAACAGGCTGTAAGTTTGTCAGAGCATGACCCATCTCCTGCAACAACTGGCATGTATAATTGCAAATCATCGGCGTAACAGTGAAAATCGATATCAAAGGAACGCATGATCAGACCTAGTGGTGCCAAGTACATTGAGAACAGCAGTGGACCTAGGACCGAGCCCTGTGGGACCCCGTACCTAACAGGGCAAGACTCAGAAAACCTGTTGTTATAAAGAACACGCTGAGATCAATCTGACAGGTAAGATCTTAACCATTTGAGTACTTGGCCTGAAATGCCAAAATAATTTTTGAGCCTGTCCAAAAGTATAACATGATCCATTGTATCAAACGCAGCGCTAAGGTCTAACAAAAGCAAGACAGATGTTGTCTCTGAATCTAGGGCTAATAATAAATTGTTTACCACTTTTGTGAGTGCTGTTTCTGTAGAGTGATTAGCACGAAAGGCAGACTGTAGAGGCTGTAGAATTGTAAAAGTTGGTGTCACACCACTTTCTCAAAGACTTTGGATAAAAAAAGCTAGGTTGGAGACTGGTCTATAATTAGCCAAGGAGCTTGCATCCAGGGTCGGCTTCTTTAATAAGGGTTTAACCACAGCAGTCTTAAAATATGACAGAAACACTCCAGTGGCTAGCGAGGAAAATATATATAAAATATATAAGCCTAGTGTTGGCCAAAGCTCCTTTATAACCCATGCTGGGATAGGGTAAAGAGAGCAGGTCGTGTTTCTTGCAGCCTTAGCAATCTTAGTTAAAGTGGCCAAGGAGGTAGGCTCAAAAACAGAGAGACCTTGTTCTATAGAGCTACGTGTATTGACATCTGGATCTGATGTCCTCAACTCTATTATTAAAATATTCAATAAAATCTTGTGCTGAGATGTCAGTGCTGATGACTGGCTGTCGATCTTGTGTCAACTTAGAAACAGTGTCAAATAGCAGCCTTGGGTTGTACTTGTTATTCAGAAATCAGATTAGAATAGTAGGCTGCCTTCGCGGCAGACATTCTGGACTGGTAAGTGGTCAGGCTGTCTTGCCATGTTTGATAATGACCCTCCAATTTAGAATGCCACCACTGGCATTCCTGTTTTCTGCAATTTTTCCTGAGACTTAACAAATCGTCATTAAGCCAGGGCATGGGATTTTTCCGAGAGCACTTCTGAGACTTTGCTGGAGCCTACAGTACTCCCAGGAGTGCACTATTAAAGTTTTCGGTAACACAATCCACTAAGAGGGATTGGGTGAGAACTGAGTCAACCACTGATGGCAGCACAAGGTTAAGATCATTTAGGGCCTCAGTTCCTATATAACGAGAAAAAACTTGTATTTGGGGATGCTTTTTCAGAAGAAAATAAATTAGGGATCATAATATCAAAAATTAACACTGAATGATCTAAAATTGGCAGAACAGAAATTTCATTCATTGACACAGACAGCCCATAGCCTAGAACCAGATCTAATGTGTGTCCATTCTGATGTGTTGGTCCAGAAACAAACTGTGTGAGGTCAAAAGACTATAACGTTTAAGAAGTTTTTGACCAGAGGCTTGTCATTACAACAGATGTGAATATTGAAATCACCAACGATCAATATCTTCTCATAATGTAAAATAAATCTAGATAAAAAGTCAGCAAACTGCGGGAGAAACTGATCATGAAGGTCCTGGAGAACAAAAGTTTTGTTAGATAGTGACCACACTCTAAGATGTGACAAGTTGAACTTACTTAAAAGAATCTAGGAAACCGATTGCACTAAAAAAGGCAAGTAACTATAACTAATAGTCTTAAGTTAAGTTTACTTCATATCTACTTATCAAGTTTACTTTAAATCTAATTGTATTAACTTAAATTTGTGAAGTTAATTAAACTTAAAAATAGCAAGTATAGTGAACTTGATCTTTCTAAGTGTTACCCACTTAAGTAAACCAAGTTAGTTTAACTTAACTGAACAGTTGTGTCTACTTAATTTTGTCAAGTTACTTAAACTTAAAAATAACAAGTATAATTAACTTGATCTTTGTAAGTGTTACAAACTTAAGTAAGCCAAGTTAGTCTGACTTAACTGAACAGTTGTGTTTACTCAGTAGAATCTAGGAAACCAATTGCACTAAAAAAATCAAGTAAGCAGAACAAAGAATGATAAGTTTGCAGGCTCTTTTTATTATTGGAACAAAATGTAATTTTGTGCATCTTAAGCCAAGGCCACTGTTTTTGGAAACAAATGAAATCACAATGAAAACAAATATGTAAGCCTTGTGAAATATTTTTTTTCTAAGCAAACTTTAAATGTAGAAACATCTTTTTCTCTGACATTACTTAAGAGTTCAACAAGGCTCCTTTTCCATCAAGCTTCAGTCAGCTTTCAAGTTAAATGAAACACAAACTGTGTTTGATGAACAAATAAACAAAATGCAAAAATAGGTGGATTTATACAGGCAATGTGGGCATTAAATTTCCCAAAGCTCCATGGCAACTTGCTGCAGAAGTATCCCTAACCAATTCAACAAATAATTTCAAATGTACATTTTTCCCAAAGACAGAAAAGTGGCGCATCTATAGAACAACTTAACTGGCAGTTAAGGCACACTCAGTATTTAGAGCCATTCACCATGCCAAAACAAAGACACAAAGGAGCATGGCCATAATATAACACTAGTACTATTTAGTCACCGAATCTGTTGTTTAGTTCACTGTTGTAATATGAAAGTGGAAGTAAACTTTCCATGAGAAAAGACATATCCTAACTCTTTTCTATTTTCATGTTGACTGCCATCAAATCTTTCTGTAACATCCATAACATTTAGGGGTGGTGTGTCAAACATTTGGATAAGTACACAAAGAGGTTCTTTGCAATCAACTGACTCATTCCCTGACTTCTCAAAATGACTCTGAACTATTTTCAAATGACTGCTAATGCCACTTACACTCGATCAAGCTTTTATTTACTTAACTTCACAAACTGGTTTAGATTAATCAAGATGGCATTCAACATCCAACAGATATCCTACAAACTGGGACACTATAGAAACTTAAGTAACCAAAATCATCCATCTGTGACTGACTAACTTACTAAGAGAGTTGCAGAGTTTAGTTGCAAATATGAGTTTAACACTCAGATTAAGTATCTACGCTTCAGGATCCCTTCCTATTTTAAGGGTTTTCTGGCAGTACACTCATCTACTGCAAAAGAGCATTTTTCAAGCTCTGAAGTTTTGGTCTCAAGTTGCCTACACCCAGGTTGAGCATCACCCTCTGAATGAAATCAAAGGTGTTCTTTAGTCTTTTTGGATAATCCAAATGAATAGTGTATATTAGTCCAAATGTAAGACAAAAAGCTTGTGTGTGGCTTCCAAGGTCATCCATGACGATGTTACCTTCCAGTATGAGAGCAATGCTGGAGGGTTCAAGGTGCAGGGCATGTGGACCTGGCTGCTGTCTGTCTTCCGGTATAACAGTCAATACCCCAACAGGAACTTGTGTGACATCTGCGATGGTATCAGTGTCCTACAGATACAGTGGAAAGTTAAAAACTAATTTGAAAATTTTGGCTTCATAGTGCAAAACCTTCAACATAACAAATTATGCAAATTATGCAATACTTACAAAACAGACTTTGAAAAAATCACTTCCATCATCCCCGAGGAAAACTGGGAGACATCGCAGGACAGCAGTCCTCATGGCTTCGACATCATGGGTCTACAATTGGGAAAAACAGTGAAAATAGGAGAAGCATTTTCTAAAGAAACTGTATCACATTTTTCCAACTTAAGTGATTTAAAGGAATAGTTTGGCATGTTAGGAAATGTATTTGCTTGTCTTGCTGAGCTAGATTATAAGGTCAATATCGCTTTCATGTCTGTATGTCAAAAATATGCCATGTCAGTAGCTGATTAGCTGAGTGAGTGAGTGAGTGTGTGTGTGTGCGTGCGCGTGTGTGTAAACTAGAACACTGTCAGAAAGGATGAACTAGCACAGTTATGTTTACCTTTGTTTCAACCTGGGAAAGAATGTCCTTAAGTGTCCTTCCAATTATTCCGGTTTTAGATTTGAAGATCTCAAGGAAACGTGGGGTATGGCGGTCCAAGGACTCAAAGAAGTCTCGCTCAAGATCTTTACTTGCCATTCTTGTGAATTCTGCAAAGACCTTCAAGGACAAAACAAAACACAAACAAAACATTTTTTGCCAAGTTAAGAGTTGACCACAATATTATTGTATATTAACTATGAATGCGACAGACAGTTTTGCATCACGTACAACCTTTGTGTTTTTATGTTTAGGCAATGTGTGTAGTTAAATTATTTACTTTTTTTCTTATTCCCCCTAGCATGCAACATCCTGTGTTTATTTAGCATACTTACTTGCTTACCTGTTGTTTTCTGAAAAGAGCTGGCCATCGTTCCAACATCTGTTTCACAGAGGGCTGCTCTTCCACAATTTCTTTGCGTCTTAATGAGAAGGTCTGGTTCATCAGCTGATTAACTTGAACTGCATTTGGGAACCTTTTCTTCATTTCATTTTCAAGCAGCTGTCTAGAGCATTCAAGTGTTGATGCATCTTGACCCTGTGGGAAATCTGGAAGGAAGTTTGTCTCACTTCTTCTGGGTCTCTTCAGGCTTTTTCCAGGTGGCTCCCCCTCTGGATTCTGCTGCGTTCTCTTATTGCTGTTAACGGACAAATCTGCAATTCCACATCGGCGAAGTTTGGAACGGAGATTACCCATTTTGAATTTTAAACTATTCTTCCATCCATAGCAACCTGTGGCTGACCCTGGCTCAGCAAGGCACGGGTGCTTAGCAATCAGTGCTGCAGCAACAGTGCTGAAGTGTTCATCTTGAGGGTAAGCCGAGAACTTGTACATCTCCTCAGCTAGTTTCTGCAGAATGTCATGATTCATCTCTCGTGAAACTGACATGCGTGTGCCATATCTCATATAAATTAAGTTTACCTGTCTCAGTCTATATTCAATATTTACAGAGAAATATGACACCTCAAATGTAGAAGGCCATGGGTCACGCGAGGTCAGGGGTGATGTCTCTTCAGTGCGAGGCAGTATTTCTGTGTCAGACGACCCAGGTGAAGACAGAGTCAGTGCTGAAGACAATGCGCTGGCTGAAGATGATGGACTGGCTGCAGGATATGATACTACAACTACATTTTCCAGAGAGACAATCTTCAGTGTTGGTCTATCAGGCATCTCAGTTATATCCGTGAGGTTGCAAAAAGCATAGTTGAACTCTGGGTCTTCGTAGTGAAGCATGAAGTCATACTGCTGATCAAGTCGTTTTTTCAACTCACTTATTAGCTCTTCCAAAGTATTCGGTCTTTTGTGGAAAGTTACTTTTCGAATGTCATTTTCAGCAACCACTACCCTCACTGGCCAGGACTGGTCCATGGTTCTGAAAGGAAAAAAAAAAATGACATCAGCACAAAATGTAACGCTTTAGGGTCACAAACAACTGGCCTTTCACTCTGTAGGCAGAGAGGGGAAAGACATCATTTAAGTCTTTCAACTGGGTTACAAGCAAGCTGGAGCTGCTTTTGCAGACTTCGTAAGCCCTCAGGTGTTCGTGATACCATGCAGACAATTGTCTACAAATGAACAAAACATTGGTATCCACAACCAGAACCTGCTGAATCTGCCTAAATTCTGGAAGGCCTGCGCATGCACCAACAGACACCACCATGTCAGCTGCATACTTAATACCATCTATGCTAACAGATGTTGCTGTAAGGACTGTGTTTTGAGGTGCATGTGTTGCCAACAAATGCTGCTGCACATTGTCTGGGAAGGAGGAAATCATGACACTCTTTACTTTGTCCAATTCCAATGCTGGTTTTAAAAAATGAAGCAGAATCTAAATTGTAAGCCATCATCTTCTGATGTCTATCGGCCAAAGTCAGAGGAACATTTCTGAAGTTGTGAGCTCCACGAATTACTTGTTTAAAGAATTTGTGTTTCCCCTCAAATCTCATTGTCCACACATCTACAAGTGGTCCAAATACTCGAATTAGATGGGGATAATGCTCCAAGTAATGGTGTTTTGGGCGGAGTCTGTAGCGAGGGAATGCCTTTTGAAGTAATGTTCTATGCTCTGACAACTTGAAATCCAGATAGTGGAGTGACTCCTCACTAAACCTTGTAGACATGGCCAACTCAACCACATCTTTTAAGCACAATAAAACCTCCCATGCTTCATCTCCTTCAGGGATATAATGGCCAATCAACAGGGGGAGGAGTCTGATAAGGCCCCAATTTTCGTGACCATTACCTCCAATGGTCCCTTTGGCATGGAATGTTTTAGAAATTGTCTGAGGCCGGTTTGTTTTGTCTGAATGTGTGTAGGGAAATTCCTTTATGGCACGATTCATCATCTCAAGTGTATAATGAGTGTATAATGCCTTCAAGCAAATCATGGAGGATATCTGGGGGGAAGCCATCGACAACATGAAAGTTCTTCAACTGAACACTTAAAGGACAACTCCCTTTCACACCATATTGCTTTGCCATCTGGGCATCCTGCTCGACTTCCTGCACGTGCCGGTCATGATCTTGTTTTATTCTCAAGCAGAAGTGACCAGACCTAACTTCATGATCTTGTATTTCTTGCCGTGTAGCCATGCAAAAGCGGCACATCTTATCAGAGACAAAACTTTCATGGAAACCTGCCAAGGAATGAGCTCCCAAATTATCTGCTGCAATATACAAAACAGTTCCTCTGACATTTGAGCCTAATTTTTCCACATACACACCATGGTTCTCAAGGAGCAGTAGATCCTGAAGGAGTGGATGAAAGATTTCAGAGTACCCACATTCTTTGACAGTGTTTGTCTTACAAAGAAGAGCCAACTGTATTGAGCTGAGAGAGGAACGGAATTTAGGTGCAAGATTTAGCAGAGTCCAATATACTTCACAGATTTTGTGTTTATTTTTAGAGGTCCCCAGAGGGTTTGCAACCTCAAAGCCATCAATGTAAAGTGCCAAGGCAATCTGAAAATTTTCCTCCACTAGTAATGTATTTTCTTTGAAACGTGAACCGTCCCTGAAGGTACTGTATCCTTGCTTATCACCATTGCTAACCGTGAGAGCTTTGTCCAAGATTTCGTCATTGTTTAACAAAGTCTGGAGCATTTTAAGGATAGGTATGTAGACGACTGACTGCTTGTGTTCACCTGTAAAAAACTCAACAGGTTCCACAATTTTAAACTCTTTTACCATGTAAGAGGCTCTTTTGCAGGAGGTGGATAGGGAACCTCCTTTCTGAGTGTGTTTCAGAATGACATCGCTCTCTGATATTGCACTTACTATTTCTCTTGCAATAGACATGTCTGCATCAGGATAGTAGTTCAAGAGTACTCTCTGAATAGCAGAAAAATGCAAAGGTTTTGACAGGTCCATTATCTGCCTTATTTGCTGTATTAAATCTTGCACAGCAGTTTCAGATATCCTGAGTATGGTCTGCATTCTTTGAAAAAGGGCTGCCAAATTATGCTCAAGCTGCCTCTCCAAGTCATCAGTATTATCTGCTGTCAAATCCTCTTCTTGAAAATCAGTTGTCTCTTCAGTGTCACTTTCATTTTCAGTTTGGACATTTTCACCCAAAGTTTCTGTACATGTTAAAATGTCCGGTTTGAACTGCAACTGGCTATGTATCTGTCTGCCATCATGGTTCCTGCTTTTGTGGGCATTAAACGTAGTGTAGATGCAGGTTTCAAAATTACAATCCTTGTAAGGGCAATGTACTTTTTGGTGCATCCGGATATGTGTCCGTAAGTGTGAAAAAAAATCTTTTTCTACACATGGCTCATTGAAGTCACAAAGCTGACATCGGAACACATATTTTGTGGGATCACAATAATCATCAATCTGGGAGTGTGCTCTTGATATATGTACCTTAAGAGCATTAAAGGACTTGAATGTGCAGGGGCACTCTTTATGAATACATGGTAATGGTGATGTTCTTGTGTAACCACCATGTTTCAGTCTATAATGTTTTAGTAGTTGCCCTCTCTTGTCACATGTGAAGTTGCAAAACTTACATGTCCACTGCATCTGTGTTGGTTGTCTGTCTTCAAGCTGTAAAAAATAAATAAACAAAGTCACAAAAATGGCAGCAACTACTTTAAGTGAAGACACTTGAGGTCAATGAATTTTGGTAGAGCAAGCAGGGCATTTTTGCTTATTCTAAGATCCAGAATGACCACAGCTAAACAGCTCTGAGCAATACACATGTAAGACAGGTGGTGCTCAGTTGGTTCTGGCTGTGGTCATTCTGCCCTGCATGCTCTTCCCAAATTCATTTATCAAATTTGTAAATGCTATTTTGAAGCAGAATGACAAAATTAAAGAGTTATGTCAGGGGTGGCCAATTATGATTTGCAGCATCAACATGTTTAAGTTGCATTCTAATTTTTTAAAAGGAAACTATGCAAGTCTGGTCGCTTTTCCTCTGTTTTGCTACCCCTTGCCTGCACGTGCATTTGTTTACAATGAAGCCAGCGAAAAATCAATACAAAGGAGTGGTAGAGAGTCTTATATAACATATACGATGTTACCACATGTGTAGTCTTAACTGTCATAAACAAAATATTGCGGGTTACGGAGCTCGTGGTGCTGCAGAGACCAGAGCTGGGACACCGGGGCGGCGACCGAGTCCTACACGGATGTTGCAAGGTTGGTTATATTGTCTATATAATTTTCTATATATTATATTTTCTGAAACTATGTCATTAACATTACCACCACAGCTCTCACCTGTAACCTGAGCCACACCGCTAACGTAATAACAACAACAACAACAGTCGGCTACTGTCTCTGGAATCACGCCTGTGACACGACTCCCCCAGTCAACATTTAATCCACTTACAATAACGTTTAGAACTTTCCTCTTCTTCTGTGTTGTTGGTGTTTTTGTGTGTCAGCGCCACAGCGGCATACACGATCCACACAGGCCTGGAGTATGTACTACAGCGTTTTGACTCATTTTCAGTGGCTCCTTGATATTTCTGGAAACGACGCCGTGTTTACGGAGATTTTTTTCCAAAACGAATAAGAAACTGTACTTATTGTACTTACTGTACTGCAGCTCAACTGCGCATGTGCATGGCAGAGCCTCTGCCTTCACTCCAGGAACAGAATGTTACAAGTCCAGTTTACTCAGATGAATTTAGTTTTAAACCTCCATAAGTAAAAATGAGTACATACTTAGATTTCATGAGTTAAATTAACAGGAGATAGACAGATAAGTAAAGTACACTATTATGATTTAAGTAAGCATAGCTATTACCTTTTAGAGTGCATGCATTTAGGAGAGCCATCTTGATTTTTGCTTTTTCATCAGCTAATCTTTGGGTGCAATTCACCCCTTGCAGATTTTCAACATGCATACCACCACTCCTACACTGCCTCCAATTTTTTGGTATGTATGGTTTGGGTTTAATCAGTGTTGAGATATTAAGGGTTTTTTTTTAATTAACACAGCTGGAGGGTGTGAAAAACTTATAGTTGGGGCAATAGTTTTAATAGTTTTGACTGGGGGACTGGGAGCTGAGTGGCTTGACGACAGGGAAAGCCAGCAGGGGGAGCTCTCAGCAGAGATAGCAGCCACAGTGGCAACAGCAGCAACAGCGACAAGGCCCGCACTGTCAAGGACAGGGCTATGAGGTGAGTGGATCGTGGACTGGGCGGAGTCTTGCTGGAATAAGCATCATTTTAAACTGAAAGCGATGAAATTTATGAAGTTAGCCTTTCCATTCCCATCCTATTCAGGTGCAACCCGTCCGATTTAAATAGGTCATGTTCTGAAAAATAATCAAAATTGCTAATGAAGCCTAGCCCAGTGGGAGTTGCGAAGTTGTGCATCCAGAGATGTAAGCTAAAGAGACGGCTGAAACGTTCTGAGTTTTTTTGACATGGTGGGTATTGGGCCAGACAAAACACAGATCTTCCCCAGGCTTTCCACAGTATTGACCAGTGATTCCAGATCATAATGAAGTTTACTGGATTTTCTGGACATGACATTGTTGGTGCCTGTGTGTAGGACTATTTGTGCAGTGGGATGGAGATCGACAATGGACGGTACCAGCTCTATAAAATCAGTGGTTTTACCGCCAGAGAGGCAATAAGTGACGGACCCTGGAAGATGTAAATAACAACAAAAAGAGCAAGTAATAGCAATGATTTCTATAGCACTCTCCAACACCTCTGTTCCTCAATAAAGTGGAAGAATAACTTTATATTTATGTGTAAACATATCAAAAGTCCTCTTAGTAAAGTTAAAGGTAGGGTAGATGTTGTTTTCCTGGATCATTTTTAATATATTGCTTAAAATACCCTTTACACACAGGTT
>JAQLOL010000005.1:2578941-2604238 GCA_029783665.1 Naso thynnoides | reverse complement strand
ATGATTTAATGCATGAATTAATGCAGGATATATAGATTCACCTTTTAAAGATAATCCACTGATGAATTTTAATTCACTGTCACTTGATACATTAATTAACATGTGAGCTGTTAGCTGGATTTCAGTTACATACATGTTTATTAATGTACCTGTGATAATGTTTATAATGTAAACGTTTGTATTTAAAGAACAGTTTGAAAATAGCATCATGTTTCTGTGAGAACAAGGCCTTGTTTTCCTTTTAGAGTCAAATCTAGTCACATAACCATTAATGTATGACCCCAATTCTGCTAGCTGGAAGTGATGAAAATGTGAGCTAAATAATTAAAAGGGTAAATTCAGACTTTTGAAGTTAATGTGTTAACACAAATCCCTCCGCTAATTCACTTGAAGCGTGAGTAATACATGCACGTTCTTTATGACCTTTGACCCGCCCCCTGGTTTGGTAAATCAGGAAGTGATGCAGCCACCACTGTAACCAGGATATACTAATTGTATGAGGACAAGAAAGCTAAAGTGAAGGAGTAAGTATATGTTCAGGAAAGCATTTGCTGTGGTTTGTATTATACTGGGACATTATTATATAGTAACCAGTGAGTATTAGAGTTGCCAGTGGCTTGAACTGCTCCATGTTCGCACAGGTCGGTTACATTCGGCTGTTAGCTTCCAGGCTAGCTTCGTTAGCACACTGTACCTGGATTGAGTCACTCTGTAACTCAGTTTTCTGACACCACATTGTAGTCTGTGTTAAACTGGGACACTATCATAGTGTGGTCCAGCTCCCGAATGTAGGATGGCTGTTAAATAAGACACTTATAACTAACAGTGAATAAGACACAGAGATGAGACTGAAGGAGCTTTAGTGGCGCTCAGAGCAACAGAAAAAGACATGAGCAGTGGAGTCCTGATCACAGCAGACTAAACATAGCAGAGCATTGAATGCTCGATCACAACACAGTATTTGGCATAGTTTTGGATTGCTGCAATAACAATAAACATACATTTGCATAAAGTAAGAATATTTTTTCACTCTCAAGTTGATAAGAGTATTAAAAACTTGAAAAATATCCCCTCATGGCACATTCAGAACTGAAAAGAAAGTGCAATTAATTTTGCGATTAATCGTGAGTTAACTATGGACAATTGTGATTAATCGTGATTAAATATTTTAATCGATTGACAACCCTTGTGAAAACATTAGATAAAAACTGATGAATAAATTATAAAAGTAATTTGATCAACTAAAAGCTCACTTAATTAAAACAAAACAATGTTTCATCATTTTTCATCTTTCATTCATCCCTCAGAACACAAGTCTACCATTCATCATTTAAGGAAAATAGCTGCAGAGGTATAAGTGGCAAACATGGTAAGGTAAATATGTAGGTGTTGAACATACTTATAAAATAATGGAAGTGTTGAAATGTATGTGAATGGAGAAGTTCTGAGAGTTGATTGAAACAGTGCCGCTCTGAAAATCAGCTGGGCTGAGTCATAATTCACAATATCCACTTGACATTCATCATTTACAGCAGGGCCTCATAAATGTTTCATAAATCATAAATTTGGTCTGTCCTTGAGACTGCGCTTGCAAAGACGTCAAAAACACACAAATTTTCAAAACATCTACATTTATAAACTATTGGTAAACAGCACACAAAAAGCATTACTTTAATATGTCCATGTAATATATTTATACATAGGAAAATACCTCACACTGATAGTCAGATTTGCTAAGTGTAGTTTTTTCTTACCACTTCATAACAAACTAGAAATGAACTTGCACTTAAACAAGAACATAGAAGTGTGTCAGTGTGATGAAGTACATAAAGTACATCACATCAGTGAACAAATTTGCTCTTTGTAATGTTTCTGGCCAGCTCATAAAAAATACATAAATTTTTGTTTGTACGTGTTAATGAGACTGTGGCAAGGGAAGCCAAAAAAAACCCCATACATATATTTTCATTTAATTAGAAAAATGATTTGACATATTAGTATTGTTATTCCCTTTATTCTGCCAATTAGCAAATAAATAGAACCAATATAAATGTATGTGTGACCCATTTTTGACCCTCAGTTTGGGAAACACTGGTTACAGCAAGCAGTTTTTGTTACTTCTGCCTAAAATATCGATTAAAAAGCACGCCAACTGTCTAACTGATTGCAAATCAGAAGCTCTAGCATTGGGGAGGTTATGTGGCTACATCATGTGGGACACAGTCGGTTAACGACACACTGACCAAAGTGACTCGTGCAATGCAGGTCTATCTACGGACTCTCGGTAGCTACTAGGGGTGAGGGAAAAAATCGATACATCATAATATCGCAATATTTTGTGTGACAATATTGTATCAATACATAGATGCCAAGTCTATGTCAAATATTTTATTACATAAATTCTTAATAAATGTTGCAAATACACACTCAACTTTTTGGGTAATAGAATAACAATCTGTTCACTTTTTAGTCCACTGGATCATGCTAAACACTCATTAAAAATGCAAAAAAAAAAAAAAATAAAATAAAATATTGAAGGAAGTTGAACAAACTGAAAACTTTATCATTTTAGATGAAACAGATGACGCTGGCCGATTTTTATTTTGAGAAAATGATTGGCAGTTGAAAATGGGGAAAAAATTGCAATATATGCAAATCAATACTCAACATATCGCGATGTTGTGAAAAAATTGTATCGTGACTCAAGTTTTGAGATAATATCATATTGTGGGACCTCTTGCGATTAACATACCTGTAGCTATGTGCCTACTGTATAACACACCCTCGAAATGTTTAGGTCTAGGCACCAAGACTACTTGAGTAGGTTTCAGAAAATATCTCAGGTGTGTGTATCATGGAGTGAATTGAGTGTGGTGTGGTGATAGAAATACTACTCTGATTCTGTGTAAGCTAATCACATATAAATCATAATAATTTGATCATTTGTTAATGGTGAGTAATAGGAATTCATAATACATTGTGCACAACATCATTTTGAATCATGTATCAGTAAAGCATTACTTAAGTATATGTTACTGAAATATTATAACCTCATTTCAAATCAGTTACATGTTACTCTGTCAGTTTACTAAGACAGACACTGTAAACTCTCTCTTCCTATACACAGGAAACAGTTTTTAAAAAAATCAGTTATTCATAGTTTAATGTTGTACATATATGTAAAAAAAACTTCAAAACTAAGATCACTTTATTTCTCCTGTACATCCTGTTAATGTATTGTAAATTAAAAGTGTTGCATGCTTGAAATGTAGTGCCACATTTACCATTTATGTTGTGTTGTGTGTATTTGACTTTTACATACAACAGAATAGGTCCTCCAGTGTGTGTGATTGCAGTTAGTGCAGTTTGATTTGACATTTAATTATGTAAAAAGTTAAATTAAATTAAAAAAAAAACCACTCACCTCTACTTGGCCTGATAAGGACACAAAGAGATTATCAAAGACGTATTGCCATTTCTCTGAGAAACTGTCTTTGACAGACTTGCAGATATCTTGTTCAGTTCAAATAAATACTGTTAAAATAAGCAGTGTTGAACTTGTATTTGAACAAAGTGTCACTCTGTTTTAATAGAGATCTTGATATGGATATAAGATTAAAGCATGTATTTTAAAAAAAAATACATTTCCTAGGACAAACGTAAATAACGCTGCACTACCTATTTCTACAGGACTGTATTAGTCCCATGAGGAAAATTTTGGTTTGGGATTCTAGGCTAAACTTACTATGGTTGGGGGATGCACCCTATTTTTTTCCTGGACAGTACTTCATTGTTTACTACAAATCCATGTTGAAATTAGCTAGAGAAGAGCCAGTTAGCTGTTAGCAGCCAGTGTGATGAGTCCTCTTGTGTATTTGACTAATGAAGCCTACAGCAAACAGAGCTAACAGTTACAGCACACAGCAGGACTGAGAGTACACTTGGCTGGGTACACTCTGGAGTTAAAAGTAGCCTTTAATCTGAAAACAGACACTAACAATTATCAATGGTAATAACAGTTCTTTTATGAAGGGAAACATTTTGATTTTAGGAGGGATGGGTTGTGGGGCTCTCTGTCCCAAGCCCATCATTTCTGTTGTATCCAGGCACTGAGGGGTATTTGCATGTAAAAGTCATCTAATGTTGAATACATTGTTAGAGCTTCAGTGTGAAATTACTCTAGGAGTGTGTCAGTTATCCGCTGACAATCTTCTGAGAAATGGCTCCTGGCAGTGTGTAGAAGAGCAGGGCGAGGAACAGTGCTGTGAAGAGTACGATCACAGCAGCAATGATGTACTTCTTGTAGCTTTTCCACACCAAGTGGAAGAAACACTTGAATGGATTGACGAACCACGAGAAGGACGTGTCTGGACGACTGAGGGAGGGGGAGGAAAAAAGTAGAAGGAGAAAGTAGTTTTAATCAGTAGTACATGTAGCAGCATTAGTATTTCTGTGTATTAGGTTATGTGATGCTGTAGAAGTAAGCGATATGGCAAATCAACATTTGTTACAAGCTGAATGAGATGCTGCCCATCAACCTGTTGACAGTCACTGAATTTTAGTCATGCTAAATAACTCATTAAAGCCCAATTTCCATGTCTACATGTTGAATGTATGTATACAATATAAAAAAAGACTGGATTTAGTTTGAGTGAAAACATCTCAAACAGACCCACACAATATTTCCCAATGCTTTCAGTTTTGCGGTGAGGTTAAGCAAGTCCAGGTGGTTCCCTTTTTTTTAAACGGGGAAACCGCTGACCTGGCTCTGTCCAGAAGTAGGAAAATGTTCAGGCTCGTGTTCAAGCGATTGTTCAATCCAAACAAAAAACAAAACATAAACATATGGTAATTTCACAGGGTTTACGTGAGGGACTAGTGGCTGTTAGCAGAAATGTCCCTCAGTCTTGTCACTTTGAGGCTGTTTTGCAAAAAGTGGAAACTCACTGTGACCAGCCAAAAAATATTCAGAGACACAAAGCCCTTAAACCACAAGTTTAGAATTATACTTAAGCTTTTGTGCAAATTAAATGAAAAATAAATTGAGTTTTAAAGGTGCTGGATCTTCTAACATCACTGCAAGAAAGCATAAAGGTGCATTTCCCAAAACGTTTCCTCTAACCCAGGACTACCCACTTTTCTTTGTCTGGGGGGAATTCTTCCAAAATAACAAGACAAGGAGCCAGTTAATTAACAAATATCCAAATATTTATCAAATAACATAAATATAACATGGTTTAGCTTTTTTCACTAGTTCATAAGTTTCACCAAGCAGCAATGGCTTCCTCAGCAGCAGCTGTCAGGATCATTGTTGATGCAGAAGAAGAAAACTGTAAAGTTGTGGTCTTCTCGCGGCACTATCATTTGGGAATGCAGCACCAAAGTGAGCCTGTTTTGACTCTAGGTGGCACCTGCTACTGGCAACCTTCTGATGTTTGCTGCTCTCGATCATCTTTGCCGAAGAGGCAAATCCAGTCACGGCACTATGTGTATTTTTTCCAGAAATCAAGTGTAATGGCTTTTGCACACTCTGCAAATCCTTGATATATTCAAATTCAGCAACATGTAACACGCAAGAGATATTACCACATGTATTTGGCCCACTGGCTCTTAGTTTTGTAAGACTGCTTTCAACCAACAGACACAATATTGCTCTTGTTATCTACACAAATGAACAAAATGTCAGACTTGTCATTTACTAATCAACAAAAGTCAGAGTGGCATCTCATTTGGACATCTACAATATCAACATGGGTCTTTGACTGAGGTAAGCGTTGGACAATAGTACAGTTTTTATCAATCCTCAACAATGATAAAGGAGGTAACAAATGGAAAAGGTTGAATTTTCCAAATCCAAGTTGAATTCTAGTTAAAGGTCAGTATTGTAAATCAACAAACAAGTTTTCCCTCCATAAATTGTATTCAGTCAGTGTAGTTTCCGACATATTTTCCCCTTGTTATCCATATCCCACCTGCCTGCCCTATAGTTCGGGAAGCACTGTGTGAAGGGCATATGAGTTAGTGTTTACTTTTTGTTTTTGGACAAGTCGCTATTTCTCCCACTGTGACTTAAACCTCCTTCACCTGAAGCTTATACTTTTGAATCGACGTAGTACCTCACAATAAGAACGCACAGCAGATTGGATTTTAGAGAGATTACCGCCAGACTCTTACTTTGGTTTTGGCAGTGGCTCTGGCTCCTTGCGGGCCTTGCCAACTGGAATTTTCTCTGCCTCCTCACCCGTCACAAGATGGAACTCAGCCTCCACTTTCCCCTAATGGATACAGAGCATACAACACACCTGTCAATCAATCTCTCCCCACTTATCAGTCAGAGTCTCAAAAAGTATGTATCAGTCTGTATGACCCAGTGTTTATGTTGGTTTGTGCAGTGTCTGTATGTCTGTTAACATACCGTCAGCTCTCCAGCCTTGCTGAAGGGCCACCAGCCTCTTGCTCTCTTCTGCTGGAATATGGAGATTTTCTCCACCACCTCGGTCAACATTTCCAACTTACATGACTTTGCAGTCTTTGCCCCGCGAGGGAAACCATGGAGGTCTAACTCCACTGTGCCTACACACATATAAACACACACAAATGCACGCTTAATCAAATATACAAGTAAAGAAATACAGATCCATGGGTGAAGCACTCGCACACACACACACCTAGAAAGTCATCAGAGGAGAGCGTCTCAAAGTCCCAGACCTGCAGAATGAGGATAGCAGGAAGCTTCTGTTCGGTTTTATCCAGAGAGAAAATATGCTCTCTCTTCTTCACAACTACTACCTGTGATAAAGACAAATGTGTTTTTATTCAAGGTAATGCTTATTTCGACAGGGTTCACAAGATGTGACCCCGCCTCTGTCTGTGTGATATTTCTTAGCACCTTCTCAGCAGGCAGGTAGTGGAAGGGGAAGACAAAGCGCCAGTTAAAGTTTCCCTCTCCTGTAAGAGAGTTGTAGTGGACGTCTGTCTCTTGTCGGTCATCTTCTAAACCTTTCAGCCAGCTATAGAGAAAGACAGACAGTAGTTGAGTGGTTTACAAATAGATCTCTAAAGACAACTTACAGGTTATTATGTTCAAGAAAATAAAATGTTTTTTTTGTTTGTTTGTTTTTTGGTTAGGCTGAATGTCTGTGGGTGTCAGTGTTTTGAGGGGTGTGAACCTCTCATACAGTAACACACAGGTGGTAAGACAAGACAAGGTCTGCCAGGTTTGGCAAGCAGCTGTCATTTTTGGATAGTTGTGATTTGCTCTTAGTGACTTAAGAGCCCTAAAGTTAGGACTGACATGCCCATTTTTGTAAGAGTCACACCTAAATCAGCAAGTTATGAGCCTTGAAGTGTTTTGTAAACAAGGCCCCTGGCAAGTATCTGCATTTGAAACCGCATTTGTGTTACCCTTTGACGTAGATATCACTGGACTGTTGACCCGTGAGGAAGTTGCTGTCCTCCAGAATCACATCTTCTGTGTTCCAGATGATGATACGCAGCTCATACCTGGACACACATTGGGGAGTTAGGTACCCATTTTCAAAAACAAATACTATTTCATCAAGACCTAAGGTGCTGAAAGAGACAGCTCTCACCCTTTTGGTTTTCGAGGTGAAATGTCCACTGAAGGTCCTGGATGAGGCAAGTCCATGGGGAACACGTCTACCCACATCTGGACTTGACCCTACACACACACACACGCACACGTAGCAAAATAATCTAGAACTGTTTCTTGTCTTGTATAAGCTGAAAAGATGCTTCCTCAAAGAAAAGTGTCTTATTTCCTTTATAATAGCACCCTGCTTTAACTGTTATGATTGGGGGGAGCTGTGATACACAGATGGAAATAATTAATAAAACCGACAATGATTCATACAAAAATAGAGGTTGAGCTTCTCAAAAACTAAAATGAAGCTGCAACCCCAAAAAATATTAAAAAACTTAGTACATATCATTATCTAAAGTAGGTTTGCACCGTCAGTTACTATTAGACAACAAGTATTTACCTCTGAACCTAAAATATGATCAGAGTATTTTAATTAAGGGTTTATAGGTAATAATGAGTCTACTCTGCCACATGATCTCCAGTTTCATTGACTGCATTACAGATATTGGTTTGAAGATTCAATAAAAGCCAACTGAAGTATTTAGAAATCCAACATAATGCAGTTTTTTACTCAAATCACATTCGTTAAACTGATGCTGAAAAAAAGTGAAGACAGGTGGACGACATCCATGTAAATGCCTGCTCATATTTTAATGCAGGATTTTTGGGCCTGATAAAAATAACAATGGCTTTTCTTTTTCTTCTGTGGAAAAAAAAAGGTTTTATCACATATTACATTTAGAGAATGCACCGTTAGATGACGCTAAAAAGTACCTGGTCCATGCCGGGTCGAGCCTTGTTAAACAGAGTTCTGGTCTCGATGTGTTCTGGCACCAACTTACATCCCACAGCTGGGATCTCGGCCCAGCGATGCAGGATCTTCAGAGAAAGATGCTCATAGGACTCAACTTGCTCATCTGAGACATATGCACACATTGTAATTATTAATGTCACACATTCACACACCACAAAAGCAAAATCTAACACGAAGATTTAAGGTAAGAGTGCTGTTGTTTTCACTGTTTAGTCTCGATTTTTAAAGATTCACCTGAAAAGCAAAGGGAGGTTTGTCAAAATATTTTTCTATAAATTCTAGCAGGGGGCAAAGTTAAACTATTTGACTCTGTGGTGTGTCTGGTCTTTACCATCTTCAATGAAGACTGTCTTGCCAGTGAAAATTTTTCCAGCCACAGTGATGCGTCCCGGGCTGAACTGAGGATCTTCCAGACCATTTTCTTTGCACAGCTTTGCGAGCAGCTCTGATGGCTTCAGACAGTCTCTCCAGGCATTGTAACCTTCACTAACAGATAGACAGAAAGGGGGAGAGGAGGCACAGTAACTTTATTTTTGTAAAATTATTATACAGATTACAAGATTTTAATGAACACATTAGAGGGTTTTTCCCGACATGGTTGTTCTGACTTTAACTTTTTAGGTAAAAATGACAGCTCTTCGACAAAAAAAGAGTACAGAGAGAGTAGAGAAGCATATGTAAATTAGCAGTTACTTTAACCAGCAGGATTAATAATTTAAATTATGATAATCCAAGTAGAAATATTACTAAATCTCAGTTTCTTCTCCTCTGGTTCCCAAACACAAGGAGCTGAAGAAAGATGAATGCCCAGACTTACAGACTGTACTCAGTAGGGAGTCCACAAGTGGCTCTGTGTCGGCTGTAGAATCGGTTCTCCAGGTCAATGCGAGTCTCTCCTATTAGGTCATCACCTCCCACCAAGTCAAAGTCATAGATCAGCACTGTGAGCAGAGACTCCTGAGGAAATTTTGCCTGAATCTCAAAAGATCTGAAAAAAGGAAGAGACAGCTTCAGAATACCAGTATCAGACTTAGAACATGAAACTATTGGGGCGGGTTCTACTTTAAAACATAGAGATAAACTGTAGTCAGCCAGTCGTGCCTTCCAAACACAGGATTAAGCTGTTTAGGGATGTAGTTGTCTCTGTCTTTGATTTCATTCTTTCCAAGCCGGAGGACAATGTAAGGGTCTGCCTTCCCATCTGGGTCAGCTGGGTGCAGGTTAGATGCCTGAGGAGAGATTTAAAAAAAACATTAAATGATAAAACACATATGACACCTGGGTATAGTTTAGTCTCACACAAGCAAGAGAATTCTGGATTTAAATCCCATGTGTGTAATGTGACTACTTGTGTTTCATGAAGGCTGAATAGCCAGCAGCCATTTTACGATATTTTGTGATTTTCTCTCAGTGACTTAGGATTTGACTACTTGTAACTTTTTGCAAATTTAGGAGATAAAATGCTTTATGAAATACACTTAGTCCAAATATCAGGGAGTCCAAAAAGTTGGATGAACATGACGATTTTTAACGAGTTACCATTAAGTCAATGGGTTCCATTTTTATTAGTCTGGGCACCACACAGACACAGGTCTAGTTATAGGTGCAGCAGTCTTTCTCTGTATTTGGTAAACACTCCAATGACAAAAAATAAACTGACAAATAAAATTAAAATAATTTTATTTGTCAACTTGTGCCTGCCTGGTTAATGAACAGTCCTAAATACCTGATGTTCTCAGTGACAGTCTCGGTTCATTTTGATTATGTCACTGTTTTGATGATGTGATTCTCCTAAAGAAACTGTGTTTAATAACATTGTCCAATTATTTTATAACTCATTTCAGTGTGGACTGAAATGAGTGGGACTTCCTGTGCAACTTCACACTACCTCTCCGTGAGCCATTCTATGTGATGCAGTTCTTGAATGGTAATTGGGGAATGACCACAGCTGCTTTAATGATTGACCTATATATATGATGGGTGAATTAACCACCTGTTGACACACTGATAAAGGCTGAGTGGCCGAAAGCGCTTTGTAGTTTGTCTGTTTCTCCCAGGATGCACAAATAATACAGTGATTTCTTATGGATGTTCTACCTATGTGCAATCCTTATTTTTTGTCATTGGAGTAGCACACCCTGCATAGGAATACACACCAGAGGGGTTTGAGCGCAATGGCATTTTTCAGTCTTATTATATCTATTTTGGTGAACACAAATACAGGCCCATCTGCAGCGCAGCCTGATGCAGTGACAAAGCAGGCGATTAGAAGGTTTGTCACAGCTGGTTTCAATCATGGCCAATCAGATCAGCTCCTCTCACTCCCTTCAGACTGCTGCGACACACCAACTGTCAATTTCATTATGGCTGAATAAGGAGCAGACAGGAGCTGCCAGCAAAACATGTAATGGTCGAATTTACGGTACTACGAGTAAGCATGCACAGGCTGATGAAGTCAAATTGGCACGGAAAGAGGTAGCTAGTATTATAAATTCATTCATCTAGCAGAGAGTGGTTGCTGGGTCATGACATGCGTCAACTGCCTAATTTACATCCAGTTCAATAGACAAGAGTCACCTTAATATTTTATATGATTAACCGAAATAGAAGGGTGCACTCAAAATTATTATTTTATTTATGTGAGTGGGATGAAATGTGGAGATCAGTCATGTGCACTCTTGCCCACTAAAGCCACGAAAATAGCACTCTGCCAGCTGCACTTAAACCTGTTCTGGCTGGCAGATGTGCAACACAGTGTTCACCTCAAAAATTACACCAAAATTGCAATGCACCAGCGCATTTTTATCAACGCACCCTTTGTTGTGTTGCTCACCCCAGCTCATCGCAGCCGGGTTCATGTCGATCCACTTGCGCTGTACCACATTACAAATACACCTGGAGCTGCGCTTCGACCAGCATTTGGGCTGGTATGAAAACAGAGTTTGGCAACTCAGGAACTACTTCTAGCATTAAGGTAGTTTGCATATATGGCCCCTGATTTAGTTCCTGATTTATGCTTAAAGTGAAACGAGACAACTTTTTTGGTTTAGCTTTGTCATTATGATGTACAACCTGATTAAACACTGTAATAGTGGTTGAAAAATGACACTATTCAACGCTAAATTGGTCTCCAATAAGCCCTGTTTTTACCATATTTTCTTTGCCATTTTAATGAGGGTTTTGCGAAAAAATGAAAAATCGGTGATGCTCTCTGTGCTCTCTGTCCTAATTCATCGGTCTATGCTGCACTTCTTAGCAACAGGTGACGTCGGTAGGAGGTGATTAGCCGGTTGTGCTCTGACTCTCTGCCACCAACAGAGTGTCTGTGAGCCACCCTGTCAGTTGGCTCGAGCTCAAGACTATCCAGTTTACACCACTGCAACTTCCCTTGCAACCGTTTAGTCTCTTTTCAAACAAGACTTAAAAGAGAGAGCAACAAGCCAGCGCAAATGGCTGCAGCAGATTTGCTTCCCAATGAGTCTGATGCTACAGCTAACGTTAACGTTAGCTTGCTAGCTTGTTTCCAGAAGTTATCTACTTCAACTTTAAAGGGCAACTTCTGCTAGTCAATCTGATGTCATCATCAGGTCTCCTGGTCTAATCTGATGTAAGTATATTAAATTTATTTTGGTATACAGCAAAATGCAGCAAACTGGAAGCTCTGGAGCAGTCCTTTTTATGATTTGTGCAGTTCTAATTTTAGGTGTACAAATCCTTTGTTTTAGCTTTTGTTTCATTCTCCATAGCATTTCAGACATTCTTAATAAAGCCGAAACACTTAAAGATAAACAATTTAACTTTTTTTTCAGGACTATAAGCAGTTGTACTGACATATTTCCAATAGCTGTGTATATACATTCATTCTAAATGCAGTATGTAGTTTGGAGAAACATTTATAGTGAACACTATAAACCTCTTAAAACGATGCTCAAAAATGAAAACGCACAGAGACAATGTAAACTCGTATGAGAACTTCAACAGGGCTGTTAGAAGGGATTCCTCTGTTGACGCGGAAGTGCCCAGTGTCAGTTACTTCCTCCTCATCCTCTTCCTCGTCCTTAGTCAGTTTATACAGGCAGAATCGACCCTGCAAAGCATATATTGGATTAGATTAATAGTGAAGATATGTCAGTGGTTCCCAGAATAGCACCAGAAAAGCACATTCAGCCTATTGGTCTCACCTTAAATATGCCAACAAATCTCTCATCAGTTGCCCCCTCTTCTTCACTGGCTTTTCCTCTGAACAGCTCATACGTGTTCACCCAGTCATGAAAAGGCCCAAACTCTGCTTCCAGCTCCTTGTTGTACAGCTGAAGAGAGATTGTCAACATCATTCCATTGGACTTTTTTTCTCTTTCCAACATGTTTCACAAAAAAGAGGATTGTTCAATCCAATGGTGGGACTCTTTTGGATTCTGAGTCTGCGTGGACTTTCCAACATGTAACAATACGAAGAATGTTTAAGAAAAAAGAAGGATTTATAAGATTTTATATCTCAATTTTTTTAAATAGACAACAATGACCTACTTATAAGTCTTATGGCTTGCAGGTCTCAAAGGACAATAATGTTGCGCTAAATATTGTACAGATGGCTTCTCATGAAGGTGACACTTTGTTTGAAAGGGTGTGCATGAGACTGACCTGATAATGTCATAACCATGACCTGACACTTGCCATGAACATGAGGGAGTCTTTATGAATGTTTGTGACTGTCATTAAATGTCACTTGGTAAATTTTGTCACTTTTAATGAAATGTCTTTGCCATGACAATGTGACATTAGCTGAGACAAGGTCCTTGTCCATTGTAGGTCATTGTTGAAAATATTCATGAAACAGTTATACTCATTTGACACTTAATATCGTAAAGAAAAGGTCAATTTAATGAAAACTTAAGAGAGTTATAGGTTCTATAGTTGTTATAAGTTATAGTTATATATGGTCTCATGACACTCAATGTCAAAGCCAACCACATATGACAGATTAATGTAATGTTGAGATATAGAGCTAAATAGTAAAATTAGGCCTGTTATGTCATGTTTATGAGTTTGTTTTGTCTCAGTTATTGTCAAGTTGTCATTACAAGACATTTGACATTTCAATGTCGAAATTGCATAAAAGTGCCATAATTTACTGAATGATACTTAATGAAAACAGTCATAAACATTCAGGAAGACTTCATCAAGTTCATGACAGGTGTCTTGTCACTCTTATGGACTCCCCCAAATAAAGCTTTTCCAAACATTTTTCCACATTTTGGCAGAAAAAAAAAATCCTCTTTTGGGATTTGAGGGGTTTGTCACAAGCTCTGACTCAACGAAAATCTACATTGCACTGCTATGATGGGTACAACAAAACCAGTCAGGAGTAAGTAAGCTGTCAGTCAAGCACTGTCAGACTGTGCATTCTGTGTTACCAGCAATGCCTTCGGAGCATAGTGCATCACTGCTGGTACCTGTATTTTCTGAGTCATGTTTTATTCTGAACACAATAGTTTTACAGTTAGACAGGGGGGCTCTCTAGCTTTTTGGACTTGTAGTGTGTGTGAAAGGAGTACCTTGAGTGTGGCTAATTTAGTGGGTAGAGCAATGGTTGGCTCCAAAGTTCCCTTTTCTTTCATTTTTTTACTCTTGTCTCCATCCATGGGGCTGACTGATGAAACAAATAAGATATTTTCAAACACTTCCACAAAACACTGTGACATGGCTGTAATAAAAAAGCATAAACTTTTTCTTTTTTCTCTTTATTTATTTATCTTTTTACACATCTGCTAGGTACAGAGCGACTTTATCATGAATTCACAGTTGAGCTTCTGGCAACCTAGTGAAATGTAATTCCAATGTTCACTCTTTAATTCTTTGTTTTTGTCTTATTTGCATTGTAATAACACAGCAGTTAATGAAACAAACTAGATTCCATTTTTTAGCAATTTGAGAAGCTCAATGCTTTGAAGTTTCAGTGTCTGTGATTTAAAGTTCCCCTCATCTCCACCAGAAGAAACACTAAAAACAAGAAGCTGTTATGTGTACTTAGTTAGGGGCTGTCATTCTTTTGTTGTCACATAATGTTGTTCTTCCTTTCAGGAGAATTTATCAGAAATATCTGAATTCTGACCTCCTGAAGAACACATAATAATCTTGCTGGGTTAAGATTAATGGGTGACAATTGCATAAAACAATAGTTTTCAAAGGGTGAGGTGAGCCTCTCCTGGAGGGCGCAAAATCACTTCAGTGGAGGCACGGGACAAGAAGTAAAATGGAAAAAAACAAAAAAATAATAATCTAAGCCAGCTAATGTTAACAGAAAATGTTAACACAAACAAGTAGGGTGTATATAACCCCTGGAATAAAGTATGCAGGAATGCAGAAGCTGAAGGACAACAGTACAAAACATCAAAGATCAACAGTATAACACCCCAAACTAGCTAAGTAACAGAGCTTCCTATGAACAGAAACCAGTAAGGCAGAGCAAAAGATTTCCTCCCAGCAGATGAAAAAAGTCCCTGATCGACACATGCAGCATGTCTTTGTCCTTACCCATGGAAGCTATTCCCACACTGAGCAAGCTCTGGTACGGCGATTCTAAAATGCACAAAAATTAATGAGTCAGTCGGAAAAAAATCAAATAACCCCAAGTTTATTCGCAGTACCTATATTTTCGTGCAAAATACTGTGTACTGTTTTAATGTTAAATCCTTGAAGCAAAGAAATAAAAATTATTGTCTGCAAAGATGCCTCCTATGACATGATGATGAGTTGTGGAAGGGGGTGGGACTAAAGTATTTGGGCGGGGCAAATCATGATCAATTAAAGTGTGTGTGTGTTTTTCTTCAAGTTCCGGCCATGTTACATGAATCGGTTTAGGAGTTATGTGCCTTTTCGTTACAGGTCCTGCCCACTGCCACGCCCCTTTTTGCCAGTTAGCCTGGACAGTTAATCAGCTGTTCTTTGGCTCATGACCCTCTGCTTTATCTTGTGCAAGTCTGTGAATTAATTTAGAGTTATGCACCTTTTTGCAATAGGCCACTCCCATCACCACACCCCCTTTAAGCCAATCGCCATGAACGCAAACACACACCTTCACACACACACATTTGACTTTCATGCTAAGTTTCAGCCTCTTAGGGTTAAAACTGTGGCCCCCAGAGAGTGGGGAGTATTTGTGGACCAACAAACGACAAACCGATGGCGCCAACATATAGGGCTGCTGGTTACTTGGGCAGAAACAAACTGTCGATACAATATTGACTGTCGATACAATATTGACGTATTGTAGAAAAGTCGATTAGAATAAGCTTGATCAACTCTGAGCAGGTCCAGCCTGATGGAAGCTCCTTCAGAGTGAGCACAAAAAGCCATCATTAGTGGAGCGCAGATCTAAAAGCAGAGCCAGAGTTGGAACATGAGCATTTCTTAAAAAAACTAAAGACACCTGCAGCTAAACAGTATGAGTGGAATAAGAAAGGATTACAGCGTGCCTTCATGCATAACCTGTTGCAGAGATGTTTTTGTAGAGGATCTGTCACTGTGCCCGTTTCTGGAAGAGTGGGGTTCAAAACTGCTTTACGATAACAGCTGTAAAGCTCTCAATTAAAACTTATTGATATGGTTTTCTAAAAGGATTAAAGCCTGCAGACAACTCCTAAAACTGTTAAATTATGGCCTAAATGTGAATTCTCAATAAATATCTCTAAATATAGTGTAGATAGTGTTTGAAAAAAATAACAGAAAAATGCTAACTGTGTTGTGTCCAATATACAGAAAACATAAAAACATTTTTACTTTATTAATGTTTATACCTTTTAATATAATTTGCTATATCCTCTTATTCAGCTGTATTTTGATGGGCCCCAATGCAAATGGCAGCAGCTCATCCCTTTATCTTTTTTTAAAATAACATCTCTGACTGTTTCTCAAACACAAGTAAAAAAGGCCACAACTCAACAAAGCCCTGAAGGAAGGTGCTGTAAAAGGGGACTATGTAAATTCAGCCAAGGACACATTTCATGCTGTTTTCCTCTCTGCTGGAGTGTGTTCATTTGTGTGTGATCTGAGCAAAGATTGACAGAACAGAAGAGACAGATGACAGAACAGTGCTGTAACATGGTTGCTATGTTTTTAAAGAGTCTCAGACTCGTGCTGTTATTAGCTGGGGGCGACATGTCACTACCCAAAGACTAAAGTCCAAAAACCAAAACACAGCAAAATAAGATGAAGACAAGAAAAAAAACAGGCAGAGGGCTTAGTCACTGCAGAACCAAACACCACTTTTGATGGGTCATAATTCATGACTGAGAGGGTCAACTACAGAACCAGTCCTCTAACGGCCTTTTGACATTGAATTCAGAATACTTTGAACATGACTGATAGAGACGATAAAGTCTAATGTAGAGAGCTCTTACCTTGGTCAAATACTCTGGGAAATGGAGAGCTGTCCTGTTTGGCCTGGAAAACACACATGTTAAAGTTTCTATTTCAGAAAATACTTTTTAACCCTTGACGGGGTGTGGCGATCACAGCTACCTGTTTCTGTACAGATGCGTAGTATTTGGACCACCAGTCAATGACACATTCTGCTGATTCGTCAGCGATGGTCCGCTTCTTCCGCTTGGTGGAACGACCACGAGTGCTCTTAGTCTTGCCATCCTGAATTAAATTATACAAACAAACATGCAGATGAAAATTGTTAAATTATAGAGCATGTGAATCATACCAACAAAGTTATTTAATCAAGTTGGTACATATTTACAGTAACTTCCACCCTTTTCTTCCTGAATTCTTGCTTGGGGGTGGGCAGGGTTGGTGGTGCAGCTTCACCCTCAATACTGATCAGGAAGTCCTTGTTTTGAGGTACTACAGCTACACTGGTCTCTCCACTGAGCTGGGATGGTCCTATTGGACCAGAGTCGAAGATACATTTTTTTTAGGGATAAAAACAAGAACAAGCAAGTCCGGGCCTAGTAGACATGAGAATCATTCAATTAGAATTGTCCCCTGTGTCACCACCTAATCATTTTCTAGTTATTCTGAAAAATACAACATAATAAAATCATAATAACTTCACATAGTAAATAATTATGTGTTGACAGACATAAACACAATTATTACCCTCAGTGCTTTGTGGCTTAGGTGTCATTGAAGGTCCAGGTGTGGATATGACCTTGAGAGATGGCTGTGTCTGTATGGGAGCGGGCAGGGCTGGAGGCGGAGTGTATTTAAAAGTCTTGAGGTTGTTGATAATGTGGTTTCCAACTAAGGTACTTCGACCAAAGGCCCGCCAGTCAACAACAGTGATACTGAGAGGAGGATGGAGGTGTTCATTCTCTGGTAACTCCTAAATCACAGTAGAGAAGAACTTTCATGTTAGAAAAACCTGTAAATGTACAGATTTCTGCACATTTGCAACTGACAAAATCGAAGGATGCTGCCATTGCATAGTAGAAGGTCCAACCAAAATTTCAGAGAAGCTTCCTGTTGCACACACAGTAATGTGCAAGTAGTAGGTGCAGGCAATAAACTTCAGGATCTAGTATGCCTAATCAACACTGAAGTTATACGTGTAGTACATGTAATGGCACTGTCTCTGAAGTCTTTGATTACCCCTAGTACACTTGATAGCAAAACATGTGGAAACCTGAATATTACAACTTTTTGATTGTTTAACATATCATTCCAATCCAGAGGCATTAATCTCCTAACCTTCTAATCTGTTTTTTTCACCAGATTTTGGAACATGTTGCAAGGATTTGTTAGCAAAAAGACCAGCAACAAGATGAATTACTGATGATGGGTTTGTAAGTCCGTTTTCCAGTTAATTCCATAGATGTCAGATGGGATTTAGATCAGAGCTCTGTGCAAGCTAGTCAGTTTATTCTACAATAAACAGGAAAACTGTTTTCTTTTTGCACCCAGCTCTGTGCGTGGAGTAACTGTCATGTTGACACAAAAAAGGGTGTCCCCCTAACTGCTGCCACAAAGTTGAAAGCACAGCAATGTAAAAATGTGACTATATACAAGCAGGGGTTGAATGATTAAAAATTTAGAAGAAAGAACACTCGCCCCTGAATAACTTGCCTTACTTTAACAGCAGGCTCAAGAGCTCTTAATTCCAATTTTTAACCATTCAGCCCCTTTTCTAAGAGGCCCTGGTTTGGCTGTGTTTGTTAACTAAGACATGGATTTTCTGTATATGTAGGCCGGGGTGTCCCATATTGTATGCAGACCAATGGCCTCCAAGACCTCATCATAGACAGATATTTTGTGCTGACATTATTTTGCCATGCAGCGCACGTTATGATTGACTAGAAATGTGGTATTGGTCTTACCAGTGTAATGGCATCAACCAGAGTGGTAAAGTTTGGACTGGACTTGTACTTCTGAATGACGGAGGATCGTAATGTTTTGCCTGCACACTCTATAAACACCTAGAGAAAAAGGAGAAATATAAATTTTCGGTCAAAATTCATGAGGGGATTCTCCACATCCTTCATTTTAGGACTGTACTAAATATTATTTTTGACATTCAAAGATTCTGTGGTGATTTATGAATAAAGCTTCAAATGTCTCTCATCATTGTTAAAACAAACAAACAAAAAAATCACATACTTTACTATGATCCAACACAATACACAGGTAGATATAGATACAATTAAGATACACAACGAGGTAACCCAAATTTGTGGAAAGCCTTAAGTCTGGTGTGTAAAGACAAACTTTAACTTTTCAACAGATGTGTTCTTCCAAAAGAACAAATTAGGAGAGAAATTAAAGACAAAGATTGTAAACTCTGCATTGAAACTTTAGACATCAAACCAAGTAATGTCAGTGCAATTGCAGTGAAGCATTCATTAAATGCTTATTCAGAAGCCACAGTAGTCCATTCAGTCAAAAAATACGGGCTCTCAAAGAAGCAGAGCCTCAAAATTGGACACAGCTTGTTCATGTCATACTTGTGAGTGGGTGTACCTGTGGGCGATCAACAGTCAGGAACTGAACCTTCTTTAGCTCCCTCAGACCCCAGAATAACACCTGGTGAAGAGACAAACCCACAAGGGTTGGTTATAGCTGAGTGCTTAGGGTGCATGATTAAGACAAAAGTGTTTTTGGATTACACAGAAAGACAAAAGAAATCACAACTCCCATTTTATGATCATGCTGTTGGGTAAACACTTTGTACCTCAAACCTGTCAGCTTCTCCAGAAAAAAAAAAAGGTTTCTTCTCTAATGGCAATGGGACATTTACAATAAAGGAGTATACTGTGTCATGCTAAGGTGTCCGGTGAGAAAAAAATCAGCTCTTGTTTAATTTCAGGTTTTTTTTTAACTGATGCTGCAGTAGACAGTAGATGAAACCACTTAATCCCAGAAATGGTCTAAAAACAGGGTTCATAAATTAATAGTTTAAACTATTTAAAGCCCAGTGTAATGTTGCACACACACACACACACACACACACAAAAGGCAGACAAGGAAGTCAGACCTCCAGCCTATAGGTGCTGAGAACAGGTCTAATGTTGGCAGGAACTCTGTAGATGAGTCCTCCCTGTCCCTCTAACGCCGGCAGACTTCTCCCCCCAGAGTTTGGAATCTAAACACACATTCATGCAAATAATACTTCTCCATTACTCCTGCTTCATTGGAAATGCTGCATAATCATGACTGCAATCATGACTCCAACTAAATTGGAATGAGTTAGACAGACCTGCAATAGTTCAAATGCAGCCAGCAGGTCTCCTCCTGACTGGCTGCCGCAGTGTAGTGGGCTGTACTGTAGCGTTGGGGGGGTGTAAGAGTCCGAGGCCAAACGAACCTCTGGCACCGCCACTGTGGCTCCTAAATACTCCGCCTTACCCTGCACACACCAAGGAACAGAGTGACCTCAGAGAGTTTAAGAGCAGCGTTGTATCTAAAACAGTAATTGAACAATTCCTTGATTAATCCACCCGTCTATCAACATATAACTACTGTACCAGTGCATCGTCGTCGTACACCTCGATGAGAATGCGTGGCGGCTCCTCTTGGATGTGCTGCAGATCTCCGCCCAGCAGCAGGTGGTTCATTACCAAACACTGGTTCCATGTTGGACTAAGAGTCTGACTGATCACCTGACAGCAACAAACAAACCAACATAAGCACACAAACACATCATTCTAAAATTTACTGATTTATGTAATGGGGACTTGCATTATGTCCTCATAAGGAAGGCGGTTTCCTATAATGTGACTAGGGTTTAAGTCCCCTGAGTAATACACATACACACATAAACACACAAACACACACACACACACACACACACACACACACACACACACTTACATTGGTGGTCTGGCTGTTTGACAGGTAGGTCACTCGAGCAAAAGGGTCAGACAGTCCTGAGTTGTCAGCAGCAATAAGACCACGTGCCTGATACATGTGACACCTCAGTTGGAACTGATGCTGCTCTGGAAACATAAACACACCCACACAGCCGCACACACATGCACACAACTTACTTTAAAGTTGATTTACTCGCATCATAAAAGCATTTCATTTTGATTTACCATTAGTGGTATCTAGTGTTACTTACCTTGAAAACTTACTAAAACCTAATGTTATGGATTTGAGGGTAAACAAGGACCTTTATTTTAGAATATGTCAGTTATATTTAAATTATGACAGGAGCAAATACTAAAATCAAGAATACTTGTATTTAAGTCAGAAATATTAAATTATTTTGTCTACATTGACTGTAAACATTGTCTGTGTCCAATCAGGGGACAAAAGAAGAAGCCAGAAGCAATTAGCCATTGCAAAATGTCAAAATTAACCACAGAAATGGAAGTTTATCATCGTGTGTATCTGTCTCACCTGTGCTGACCAGGTATGATGGCGGGCTGCTGGGGTCACCATCCTCAGTGGTTGGACTTAATCCAGCAGGTAAGTCGTCCAGCATGTGGATGGATTCTGAACAGGTGCCATACCAAAAATACACATCCAGCTTTGCTTGGACTGAAAAGCCTGCAGAACGCTTCCCTGGAGGCTACACACATACAAACACACGTGTTTGAATCCTTTTTTTTTAATGCCAGCTTTCCTACATTGACAAATGCATCAGTTTTAGTTACTACAATACACACACACTTTCAGAAAATAAACAAGTGTTTACCTTCAGAAACAGTGTTATTATTTTGCCACAGTGGACTCCTTTGGCCTCCTGGTTGCTGGAGAATAGCAGGTCTCTGGTTCGGACCCGAGCATAAGCAACACGCTTGTTGTTGCTTAGCAACCACACAAAGAGGTCAGGCACCGTGTGTTGCGGCTGCAGTGAATAAGGCACACACGTGTATAAAACAGTTTAGGCTGTACAAGGCACATAAACAAAACAGCAATGTCTGACACATAAATTGGCTTAATGTACATTAAACAAACACCCACATACAGACAGATGGACAGTCAGACAGTCAGTCAGACACACGGACACAGTTACATACCTCCTCGACAAGAAATTGTAGTCTGTGTATAAGTTTTTTTGCATTCTGTAGCATTTCTTTCACGCCACCAGCTTTTCTTTTGCTGTCTCCTAGGGACTGAGCCTCGGCTACTATACTCTCCTGAAATACACACACACACACACACACACACACACACACACACAAACACACACAATCAAATTCTTTTATTTGGATATGCACAAAGGCATAACATTGACTGATCCAAACACTGATTGGAAGAAGGTGACAGCTGGTTACAGAATAGTGAAACCAGAAACTGGATGCATGTGCTTAAACACACAGGAAAAAAAGATACTGTATTGACTATTCAATGTATCATGTACAGAAAACGACATATGAAAACATTTTTAGCACTCAGGGATATATGACACATCATCTTCTCCAGATAGACAAACTGCCTATAACAGCTGATGTAGAACAGTATTTAGCCATTTTTTGCATTTGTTTTTTGCAGTCCCCCCATTTGCAGTCCTCAGAGCAAAGGTTTGTGAACATGCCCCTGGCTCCCAACACAAGGACAATAAGTTGGCAATTATATCTTAACCCTCTCATATGCAACAAAAGGACACATCTGGGTCAAAAACGACCCAGCAGAGTTTAAATATGGTATATATGCAATAACATAATGTCATTATTCGGGTTTCCAGGTATTCATCAAATAATTTTGTTTTTTGATCATCACGAATACTTTCTTTTTCTCTTTCTTACTTTTTGAAAAAAAAATTGTATCACTACCCCTATAATATGCAACACGGGTCAAAAACAACCTGTATTCATTTCCTATGTAATTTCATGCTAGCCTGAGTGTTTCTCTGCCATATCTTTGAAATAAATGTATTTTATCATGTAGTATCACATGTATTCAACAAATCTATTGTCTTTGTTTATCACAAATCGTATGTTTTAATTTTTTACCACTACTTTTACTAGTGCTTTTTGCTGGGGGATCCCAGTCAAGAGCAGCCACCCTGTGCAATTTTAACAGATGGAACTATTTATTGAGTTCATGTTTGCATGGGCCCTTATTTGAGGTATCAGATAAGGGGGTTAGGGAGGGACTGTCAGTCATCTGAAGGAGTCAGCCACAGATGCAGCACAGACATTTCCCGAGTACTGTCGACAACCATAAATACTGCTTTTCCTAAGGTAAGCTGCTGTTTAAAATCAGAAATACATAATTCCATAAAAAACAGTTCATAACTGCTGAATTAATTTTCCTGATTTTTTTCTGACCATTTGATAAAAAAGGCTCTGTTATGCATGTTCAGCAGTTCTTTGATAATTTGCTATTAACACATTCACAGAGGATTCTGAATTGTTTTTTTTTTTATTCTAAATTCTCATCATTTTGGTGTTAATGAGTTCCCTTTGCTGAAAGTTATCCATGCAAACCTCTTTGCAGGAAAATCCCTGTCTGTGATTTGAGGTGATTTTATTTTATTTTGTCACATTCACCACTGTTCACTATAACACTACAGTTACATTGCAGGTACAGTACAGTTCAATTTTAGCATTATCTGCCATAGATTACATGTGTAGACTATGTAATGTGCAACAACATGACAAATAAAGATATTTGAAATATGTTTGGTCCAAATCATTGCTAATATAATTATTTTAACAAAATTATTATTATGGTCTGTCTTATAGTCTATAGTCTTGTTTTCAATCATACTTGCATACATGGGTTGTTTTTGAGACATGTGTGCAAACTTGATTTATATATACAGTCTATGTGTAGTACCACATTTTTTTTTTTCATAAAGTAACACAGTGAACATGAAAGTAATGATTTGTGGTAATGAAAAACATGATATTTAATGAATACTTGAGACGTTAAATGATGAAATAAATAGTTTTCAAAATATATAATAAAAGAAACAATCATCCATGCATGAAATTACATAGGAAATGAATATGGGTCGTTTCTGACCCATGTAGCATCTTAACAGGGGTATGCAGAGGTTATACATTAGAAGGCTCAGGCCGTAATACATTCTACCAAAGGCTGATATTTCACGAGCTTAGATGTGAAACAAGTGTCTATATACAGGTCCAAGGGACAGCCTATTTCAAAGATGATAACTGATTTTCTAGATTCGTTAATGCACACAATGTCCAGGGTGTTTGGGATATCATTCAGAACACTGTCATCTGTACATTCATGTTCAAACTAGTTCAGTTTTACAGTGATGTGTTCATTATTTTTAATAATCCTTTCTGGTACCTCTCTGATGTTATCTGAGACCAAATCGCCCAGTCATGTCTCCCTATGTACAGTCCTTTATAGTGACTGCAGCCATTTAAGATGTGTGCAACTGTCTCTTTGTCACGTGGGGCTAGGTTTAAGATACAGTGTCATGTTCTGATGAGAACCAGGTTGCAAAGTTGGATTTTGTAGGCGGTACTTGTAGACAGACATATGAGGATGTCCTCTGCTGTGTTGGTGTTTGTGAGGATGAAATGTGACAATATGACACACACGCACACACACACACACACACACACACATACACACACAAATACATGATTCTTGAACTTCTTTAGTGTGTATTTCTCAGACTGGATATAACACATTTTCTATAAACTGCTGACTAGGAATAACACCCATTTCTCCCCTTGGAGGTCATAACAAATCCTGCATGGAATGTTTTTGTAAATATCTTATTGTTTTTTATTATAATTTTTTAGTTACCAAATCAAAAATGCTGGCAAGCGCTACCTCTTAAAAAAGGGAAACATTAAAGGATATGTTGGTAACTTTAATATGGAGATGAAAAAACAACGTGGTTGTGAATTCATTGTTTTGAAAACTTGGTTGGGTCTAAAAAGATTGTTTTGTTTACCTTATATAGGTATGTGGTATCTGTATGTTGTCAGTGAACGAAATCGTCCCTTGTGATGGTTTGAAGTATAGGACCTTTTAAAGTTGTAAGATAACTCTAGCATATGCTCCCTGGAAATGTGGTTGTTGAACCACCTTCACAGTTGATTCCTGCCTTTTTGTTCCGTCAGCATCATGTTAAGAAATTTAGAAAACTGATTTGTGACAATTGTGATATAAGGATACAGGATATAAGAATCATGACTTTTAGGTGAACCCTTTTTTTTCACTCACCCTTCTGATTCCAAACATGGGACTTGTACAACTGGTTTTTTTTTATAAAAATGGACAAAGAGAAATATCTCTGCAATAGCAAAATGTTTTAATCTAGTCTTTTTTGGACATAGAGATCCTGGATCTGTTTGTGGAACATAGTTAAGAGAGAGAGAGATTCACCTAAAGCATCAGGGCAAAGACTTAGCAGTGTTTATATTACAGGTGTTTTCAGTATGTGTGCGTGTGTGTGTGTGTGTGTGTGTGTGTGTGTGTGTGTGTGTGTGTGTATCTCA
>JAQLOL010000005.1:2556675-2572231 GCA_029783665.1 Naso thynnoides | reverse complement strand
ACCCCAGGATATTCTTGCTGAGAGGCAACAGTGCCACTAAGCCACCATGCTACCTCGATGTGTTTTTTTTGTTGTTGTTTTTGTTTCTGTTTTTGTTTACACTCCATCCTTCCATTTTTAAAGTAACTAGTAACCTTTCCTCCATAAACAACAACATCCTTTGTAAATGGATTTGTGGTGCAAAGAACAATAACTTTGGTACTTCAGTCTTTGCTCTGACAATATTTGCACAATCACCAGATGTTGCTTACCAAAAAAATTAAACATAAGGCATATTAAAGATCCCTGTGTGACTTTAAAAAAAAAACAAAACAAAACAAAAAAATATTTAAATAATATTTTGTGTCTGAAATGTATTATCATGAAAAGTCAAATTAACTAATCAAAAGTTTTTAAAATTAGTATTTCTCCTGGTCCTTAATTAAAAGATCAATGTACCACTTATGTGTTAATTTCAGTTTTACTCTAGGACTGAAGATGTCTTCTTCTTCACTGTCACAGTCATATTCTCACATCATGATAATTATCTAAAAACCCCATTGTGCTAATATTTGTAAAAGCACCCAAATCCATCCCAAAAATATTGTGACATTTTTATTTGGTCCATACCATCCAGTCAGCATGTACATCACTACATTTAAAATATTGTGTAGAATCTTTTCATTCATGTGTTTTGCAATTGGCTGTTTTTAAACAGGGAAAGAAGCTCTGTCATTGCCTTCTATTGTGATCACACTCTGTTTTAGCAAATATGCCTTTGACATCTTAAATGTGACTTTGACCAAAGACTGAGCATTAAACCCACTTTGTTTAAAATACTACATTGGTCTCTGGCTCCATACAAGTATGTTGCTCCTGGTTTCTATGATTTTTGAGAGTAATCTTCTGCTCATGATGATCTGTATTGCAATTAAAGATAACATCGCATTTGATTGCAGCAAAAGTTAGGTTAGGTTCATTTGTCTTTTTTTTTTTTTACATAATCCTGCATTTTTCCCAATTTTCCTCTGTTGTGTTAATGCATTTGTCCAAACTTAATGAACAAGGAGGCTGTCTTTTGGAGACTTTTTTTTTTTTTTTGCTCTGGTGCATCTGAACACAGCCTTACAGGCTTTTATGGTGCTGATGCATAAGAGAAGAGGTCACATCTCAGTCTGTGACTTTACTTGAAACAGTGAAACTTTAAAAAATATTTAAATCTTTAAACATTTAAAAGACTGAAAATTGTTTGATTCGGATCAAGGAAACTTAACTCCATGTGTGTAAACACTGATTTTACAGACACAAAGTTCAAGTCAAAAAGATTTTAAATTTTTTTAACCACAGTAAATGACAAAACTAGCCAGTAGACTCACAAAAGCAAGCTGCTGTAAAAGATGGTCTCTTACCTTGCTTTGGATTCCATTTCTGCAGTCAGAGGTGTCCTTTATCTGTTCCGTCAGCTGGACAAGGACTACTGCATCCTGTCTGCATGTGTTTGCTCAGATCGTCAGAGGCAGACGTCAGGATGAAGTGTTAAATAGCAGCCTGACCAAGTGATTGGTAGTTAAACTGTTTGTTTAGAGGATAGAGTTGTAAAGCAGAGGGACCATTTGGCCGATGCATTGCCATCTCCTTGTTAATTTTTCCTTGATGACCTGTAAAGTTCAATTGTCAGGCTCCAGAAATGGCACACTTTTTGTGCTGTTTGTTTTGACTGATGTCATTTCTTCTTTTACATCAAATTTAATTGCGTTTTTATAGAACATTGGCTGCAGTTGTATAGCGACAGCAGCAGCTGTAGATGCCATTATAGTATTAAAAATAGTGTTCTGAATGCTGTTGGTAGTAGCAGCAAATTATTAAAGGTAACATTATTGTTTCTTAAACTTACCAGTGATATTATCCAGAAAATCTGTGACACTGGTCAGATGACATGCTGATACCTCCTTAAGTTCATATGAACAGTAATAATAATATTTATCAGTTGTCATCTGTCTGTCCACCATAGAATACCTTTGAAAGGACATTAAGATAAAAGAAGACGAGTAGCTGTTTACCTTGTGTTTACTGTGTGTGGTGTATGTCCATGCACTGTACACTGTAATCATGTGACCAGGATGTGTGAAGCTGTCAGAGTTAACAAATCCACCCCTGGTAAACAGATCAGTTCCACTCCGGCAGTCAGAGAGGCTCCGCAGATAACAGGCTCAGGGGCACAATCACCCTCCCATCAGCTGTCTGATCACCTGGCCATGAGTTATGAAGTATCACAGGTCCACTGGACCGCATCACAAACACTGGATCATCATTTCTAACCACACTCTATCATGTCAGCGGGAAATCTAACAATAATGATATGTTTTTAATCTCAAATCATCAAGGTAACTTAAAAATAAAAGTGTTTTAACATTTCATAGCTATAATTCATGTTTATTACAAAGAAAGACCCATATGTGTTTGATGTTTATTTAATTATTTTATGTACTATAATAGTTATAATTGCCTAAACATTAAGGGTAAATGGCTAATGTATGCATCTAATATTTTAATTTAATTGTGAGGGAGTTGTGGCCTACTGATATTTACCCCTTTAATTACTGCAAATATATATATATATATATATATATATATATATATATTTCTTTGACATTATTAGGATATAATGTTATGTTTTGACCCCTTATCATTACTCTTGTTTTCCTCTTTTCAGTTTCATATGATCTCCCGTTATCCCTCCTTATGTTGACATGTTTTAAATACTCAGGATTATCCTCGTGACTTTGTCCCATAATTACTCTATTACAAAAATTATATAACAAAAATACCACTACTTACAATTAACAAATTACCATGCAGTTTTATTTAAAATTATCATGGCATCACAGGTACTCCACTTTTTAACTGCTGTTCATATAACTTAAACCACTTTTATTACCTTGTTATTATTGAGGTGAATATGCGGATGTCCTAGCTTACTACTGTACAATAACATTGGACATTCTTCATCATATCAACACTAAATTACCTTATTGCAAAACCAAACTATAGATTCTCTGAGATCAAGTTTTGGTGAAACCAGTACACTTCAAAGCAATACATTTGAGACATATTTATTCATTTTTCACAGTGAAAAGTGCATTTACAAAAATGTGATTATAGTGTAATGAATGACTAATTCGTAATCAGTCTTAGACCAGAAAGTTAAGTACAAACCAGTGAACATAAGATAATTTTTGAAGTCATACCATCGAATCAATTGACAAGTAACACATCTTTCAAAATAATCCCAGATTTGATGAAGTTATCTTGATTTGATGAAGGTCAGGTTGAAAGTCTCTGGGTGAGTATCATCAGTTCAACACTGTTTTCCAGTCACACCCATTATATTGTCAGTAACGGTAGCTTCCCAGCACAGCCACCGCGGCCTATTGGTGATCACTGAGCAGCTCCAAGACAACATTTAAGGTGTCTCTATTTTTACCATCTCTTTCAATATTTATCTTCTGGGCTAACCTCTAATTGACTTTGTCACCTCAAAGTCATTTTTTACACCCTCAGTCTGTCTTGTTGTCTTCAGTCTTGACAGCCTGATCTCTCATAAATGTCTGGAAAAGATGAAATGGGAAAATTAACAACAGCAAAACTTTCATTCATTTAGGTTTTCCTTCTGATACCACATTACACTTTCTTGACTGTAGTGTGAATTAAACCTTCCTTTCACCAATGCTTAGTCCAGTGGCCCAGATCTTATCAAAGTTTCTTTGCTTACAAAAATAAATTTAATAATTGAACTACTGGTGACAGAGATGGACAATGTGGTGTCGCCATTAAGCAGAGCAACACAGTCTTTTTCATTTTTATGCACATTCTCAACACAAAGATTCCATAATCTATTCAAAATTAAGGACAAGCACTAAAGCAAACAGTCTACTTGAAGTGTGATCAAAAATTTCCATGACTGAATAGACTCCTGAGTGAGTATTCTAAGTTACATCGCTTGATCATCATCAGCACCTCAGTTACACGTCTTTTGGACCATTGGGATGTTCGCATTTGCTATTTCCTGACTTCCAAGCAGAACCAGCACCCTGTCAGAGTCAGAAAGGATCTCCGTCAACAGGACTGATACGCCCCAAATTTCATCATCAGGATCATCACCACTGATGGCAGCTGCAACCATGAGACCACACAGCAGTCAGTTGGGAGGTCCTGTGAAACTCCTGCTATGCTTTATAAACTAAAAAATCCGACCCCCTGTTGACACGAGGGTGATTAGATAGTGACTGAATTTTCCTTTTTTGGGTGAACTATCAGTTTAACTGTGGCGTGGTGGAAATCAAGTTCTCCAGCATGACAAGCAGTCCATTCTGAGTGGATCTGAAATGTGTAAGTTACCAGTAACATCACAGTCACTGCTTCCCACCACTCACTTCATTTGGCTTCCCTTGACTTCTTTATTTTTCCCCAAACTGACTTTGGTCTGTGGGTTCTAGCTGTTGACCAAAGTTTCATGTCCATAGTAAAAATGCAAATGCCTGTGTACCACTAGAAGAAAAACATGAACCTCAGATGATGATGATGACGATTAAGTGATGTAAGTGACTTTGAATATTAACGAAAGTTATTGCTTGCAAATACTACATGCACATCACTGTGCAGCTTGTGGCTGTGCACAACAGGAACAATTTGGAAATTTATGATCACACCTCACTGACTGCCTCAGCAAGGCAAGTTCACATCATATCAGAGGAACCAGAAAAACTGGGTGGTGTCGTATTTATACAACCTTGGAGGATTAAGGTGTTTTCATTGTTGGACAGCTGTGGAATAAAATACTGGCCATACATGTTTTTGATCGTCACAAGGATGAAGAAGTAATATATATGGATATGTAAGTAATACCTCCTTGAAGGCTGCTTGTATTTAAGGTAAATCTGGCATGATGTGAATAGAGCATACTGTAAAGACATGCCGACAGAGAGGAGGAAGGTTGGTTTGTGAGGCCTTCAGCCCAACATGGTATTAACATTTATATTTGAGACAAAATCACACCAGAAAGTCCATTTAGTAGTTGTTCTTGAGCTTTTGATCATATCGCATAATCCTCATTATCCAGTGATGTTTAGAAGAGTTTATCCAAACATGTTTTAAGCCAATGTGACTGGTAAGTCCTCAAATCCCCCAAAAAAGTAATTTTTAACATCTGTTCTCAGACAACCTGATAAACTGTTTCTTCAAATTAGCATTTAAATTTCAAAGTTAGTTGCAGCTCGACTCTGTCCACGGATGAGGATCATATGATATGACCAAACACTCCTCTTAGAAAGAGCAACTACTGTAAATGTCCAGAGTTTGTCTCTCAGCTGTTGTTTTCCAAAGTGAGAATTTAAGTCAGTTTAAGAAATTATATAATATGCAGAAGAGGAAAAAAGGAAATAGTGGGATACATCATCTAATACTCTGACATGTCAAGCAAGAAGAGGTCTATCTGTGTAAAATTCAGAGGGCTAGACGAGTGGCTTCACATGTAACTCAATCAAATCAATCAAATCTCTGCAACAACACTTAGATTACCAAAACACTATTCAATCGATTGTCAGCTCCTGGGATTCAGTTTAGAAATGAACTTTTTCACACATGATTACCACTACAGAATCTATTTTACCATCACATTAATTATATGATGCTCTGGTATCAGATAACATGTCAACAGATTCTTAAATTAGAGACTGGTGGGACAGATGTTCCAATATTGGAATGAAAATCACAGCATGTGGGAACCTTGATGGTTTATTATTTGAGATTGGGACATATAGCAAATAATGTATTGGGTTAATATATGTTGAATAGAATGGAAAACTGAATAATTGTTAACAATGAACAAGAGTCTGTCGAGAAGTATTTCTCTTTAATTGTTTTGACTAAAACAGGTCAGGACAGATTCTAGAACTACATAGGAACCAATTCCCGTTAATAATATACATTTGGAGCATCTACAGAAGAACCACAACAGGCAGCATTGAGACCTTGTAATTCAAAAGTAAAAATGCAAGCTCAGACAGGCAGCCACCGGAGCTAAGGTTGGGCTTCCTACCTGGGATGTGTTGACTAAGAGGTGCTTGTGGCAAGGTGGATTCACAGGAGGTACTGGAGCATGACGACAGTGGCAGATAGATGAAAGAGGTGTGTTTGGCAGAAGGTGTGGAGAGTCGGTGTCAGAGTGTAGAAGATAAGGATATTGCTTGCTTGGCAGGTAGCATCACAGGATTTTGGTGGAGGCACCCAAACCAGTATTTTTAGTCATATTTATAGGGTAAGTATTTGATAGTGACTGGTTGGTTGGCTTGGCAAAGGGTTTTGAAGGAGAAGGGACAGGGAGTGTAAGAGCAGACTGCAGGGAAATTTTGGGTTATGCTTCCAGTTAGAGGACAAAACAGGACTTTGGAAAAGCACGAGGATCTTCATGAGGTGGTTGGTTGATTTTTTAGGAGCTGCAGATTTCCAAGGAGATTGTTAGCAGCAAAGTTAAAGAAAAGGTTTAATAGGCTAATCTTAGTAGGAGTTCAAGATGAATAGCCAAAAGTTACTGGAGATTTCACACAGGGAGGAAATCGGCAGAGTTGGCTCTTGATACCAAAAAAAGGAAGAGATGAGAGACCTTCAGGGTCTTCCAAACGATAAACAGGTAGAGGAAGAAGAGCTTGTTCAGTAAGAACATGAGCATTTATGGGATGAGAAGGAGCATAGGTCACCAAAAACAGCAGGAAGCTTCCAAGGATTTGGAGGCGGATACAGTGGGTAAAAGGACGCGTACTTGGGGCACTGAGAGACAGAGCAAGAGATGAATGGAACGGGTGGAGTTAGGAGTACAGTGCATCAATACCTGCAGGAGTGAGAACCAGGGCTTGCAGCAGGTCAGATAGAGAGACAATCCCCCTCACTACATCATCACTGTCAACCAACACCAACCGATGCACCTGACCGAAAAAAACCACAACAAGATTATTATGATATATTATGTCATTGGCTGAAGTAAATCAAAATTAATTATCACTGACAATAATTTGTAAGGTATGGAAGTGAGAAAGAAAAACAAAAAGAAGCAAAAACTGTACTTTTTTAAAAAATCAAATCTTCTCTGTTTCGTCCTCCTGTAAAATGTTTGCGATGATTTATCTCTAACTCGGAGGTGGTTACACAAATGTATTTAATCAAATGTTATTTGTGGAATAATTAGCTTAATCTTGCCTATTTTATAAAGGCAGAGCTGTATCATAGTCGGAGATGTGTATCGAACCCAGCTGGACAAGCTTTCATTTTTTCATTTTTCCCATATCCTCTTCATCTTGGTCTAACACTGCAATGAGAGAGAAGTGGGCGGAGCAACAGCCCTCTGTGTTTTCATGAGTTTTTACAGAGCCATGTCTACTTTTGTTTGGTCCAGTCAAATCTAAAGGACTTCATTTAAATATCCTAAATCTATCAATTCTGTTGTATTTGCAAATACTTAACATCACTGAAGCTAAAGACTGAAAGGCATGTGTTACCTCAGCCTTTGCAATGCGGTCGATGATTGTCTCCAGTGTTTCGTGTTGGTAACACTTCAGGACACCTTCCACATAGCAGGCTCTGGAGGCGATGGCCTCCCGCATCGTCATATTCAGATTGTTGTAGTTTTTCTGCGCTGCAAGGTTCTGAATAATATAAAAAAGAGAAAATAAAATTGTGTCATTGAGATAAACACAAATTATTACCCTCTTGTAAAGTAATAACTTGTGTGCACAAGATAAAATCTAATTTTCCAGGGTCAGGTCTACCACATTTCGTCTAAGGAAGATGTTGATGATTGAAACGTTGCCTTTGTAAGTCTGTAAAATAAATTATTAGGAGCTTATCAGTGTGTGGACCTTTTTTATTTTGATGCTGTTAAGTTACATTTTTGCCCTGCACTTGTGCATATGTTTTTCCTGATGTGCACACACTACCATTTCTCTTATCTTTCGCAATTATTGACATAATCTATTTGATTGCATAATAATGCAACCTTGTGTACACTTTATGTTTACCTTTTTCTTATTTTAAAATCAAGATGATAAAATATAGCAGCTTGTACTTAAACACGAACACAACCAGACAAATTTGACTTCCACACATATAAAGTATCGACCACACTGCTGTGGCAGACACAAATAAGTTCATGAGCACTGTAGTGAAAAAACAAACAAGGAACTTTTCCAGCCATGATAAACCCTTACATTTTTCTGTGAAGCTAACATTAGCTTATTGATGCTAGCCATGTCAGGCTAACCCAGGGGAAAACCCTAATTCTGTGGGCACTATTTTCATGTCGGTGCGAGGCTGGTCTAAGCACAGGTCTAGGCCTATTCATAATTTCATGCTGCACAAGATACTGTTTTCCCTGCCTGCGCCAAGTTGCTATTTTAACGAACCAGGCTGCGCTGAGCTGGGTGGAGCAGCCCAACCGAGGATGGGTCAGTAAAAATGCGCCATCGCAGTGCAACTTTGGTGTCATTTTGGTGGTAAATGCGCACTGCGCTTCTCACCATCCCAAACCAGGTCTAAGTGGAGCCAATGGAGGCTTTTTTTCGGGGCTTTCGCAGTGAGGGGTGCACATGCCCAGTCCTGTTCAAAATCTTACAAGCAGGTTTGGTGGATGCCCTCCACATTTCATTTGGCTACAGAAATAATCAAAACATTATTTTTGAATGAAATGTTCTATTTCAGTCAATCATTTAAAATATTTTGCTCACTCTTGTCTGTTGAAATGGACGTGAATTAGGCAGTTGATGTTGATAGGCAGCCCCTCTCTGTCAACTGAGTGTGGCCACCACAGATATAAAGCAGGAGCTGACATACAAGTGCCCATATTTAAAAGAGGAGTCAATATTTTTTATGACTGAAAATGTTACATTCAGTCAGTCATTTTGATTATTTTTTCTGCACTCAAACTTTTGACCCATTTTCTATACCATCCTTTGGTCTCTATCAATCAGTCAACTCAGGAGAGTAATAAAGTTTGAGACCACAGTAAAAAGTTCCTTTTTTTTAAGGGAAAATGCCAACAATATGGGTTGAAGCAGAATATCTTGTAAATTTCAGAAATTATTTGATCTGTATCTTTCCAATAAATATTGTTTTTCTTTTAACTTTTAAACAATGAAGTTATGAGACATGCTCTGATTATACAAAACTGTTCAGCTTTGATGTTAGCCCTTCCCTTAAAAAAAAAAAACATGGCTTTTCTCAGATAAGGAAAGGACTTATGTTCTGTGAGGTTTGTGGCTTTTTATTTATCTTTGTGAGCTGTTCCGAGCATGATCTGTGTTGCTGTGTGATAATAGGCCTAATGTCACCTGCGAAGTTTGCAGATATGAAGCACCTAAATGATCTGGAATGTTTTTGCCTTTAACACCACAACATCAGTGACGTTAAGAGCACATTGCACTAATAGGTGTACTTAATAGGTTATGTCAGTTTCCTCCTGCTTAAAGCTTGTTTGGCACCTTTCTGCTCCTTCTTCAGCTGACATTGACAATATGCTGCAGCGTCACAGCGGTCTTAAAGAGAATGAGAGGAGCTGATCTGATTGGCCATGACTGAAATCAGCCATGACACACCTTCTAATTGTCTGTTCCTCACACTTTCCCACTGCACCAGGTTACACTGCAGGTGCGCTTGCATCTCTGTTTTAACCAAATCACCAAAAAAGACTGCCACACCTACTTGTGCTCCCCGTGCCAAAAACTCAAACCTGCGCCTGCGCTGTGCCCAGATTCACAATAACTGAGCCCTACATGTTTCTTTAGACTTGAAGTGTAAAGCAACACTATGGAACTTTGACTGTGACTGTGTCTTCGAAAAATGAAACGATGCACTTACATGTCACACAAAACAGCAATTTTTGCAAAAGTGAGTGTTTTTTTTACAGAGGAAATGTCTCCTGGTTTTCCCTCTGACGTCCTATGATTGCTCTGCCTGTCTGCAAACTTTTAATTAGCAGAGCTGTCCCCAACTACTACATGGTGCTGCAGCTTCAGCTCGGTCTGCAGGCAGCCTGTGTGTTGCTTTCAGGAACCTCCGTGAATCACAGAGTTGAGGCAGAGCAGTCGCAAGATATTTTAGAGGGAAAACCAGAGGAGTTTTTTTTTTTTTAGAAAATAAGACCTGATTTTATTAAAATTGCTGGTCTTGGTCGGGTCACAGTCAAAGTTATATATCATTGCTTTAAGGCTTTGCAGTTGAAAGCAAACTTTTACATATTACCAATTTTTGACAGAAGAGAGGGCTATTTCGGAGGGACTACTAGTGTTTGAGCCTTCCATCTTGACTCTACTACATTCTTCTGAATCCCAATTCATAAGCCAAAAAATGGATGACTTATCTAAGTAATCCATCACGTCAGGAGCACTTTTCACAAGTTATTAGATCATGAAAAATATTTTACAATATGAAAATTTGGGTATTTAAAAGACATTAAATATTTCATCAAATAATCTTTGACAATGTAAATTCAATGTAATTACACATATTTCAAATTTAATCTCATCTGAGTGTAGATACTTGTTTTGGCAGCACTTTATTTTGATTGTCTGCTTGCAGTTAATAGAGTACTTGTAATATTTCAACAACATATCAGTTAACATTCAACAAATTTACAGTTTCATCTTAACCGTAACTGTAACCCTAATTCGTTAACTGTTTGATTAATATTTGTTGAACATTGTGAAGAAAATTCAGAATGAAATTCAGCAAACATTTGAAAATGTTCAATATTCAACAATTTATACACAAACATTCAACAAAAAATATGACAACAACATTATCAACAGCTGTTGAAATATTTTAAATACTCAATCTGTAGACAGACTAGCCAATCTCCTGTCTACACATGCATATGTTTACAAGATTAAGAAATAGGTTGTGCAGTAATTTTGGGACTTAAAGTTGCTCTTTCACTTCAAAGAATCTTTCTTTTTTTCCCTTTTTTGGTACTCATTTCTTGTGTAATTGTTAAGCATTATACCACGTGTTCTATTCTTTTTTTTTCCTCCACAGTACCTTTGGTCAAATTAGTGTTTATTATATCAGATTTTTTTTTTTTAATGTAATCCATTTTTTATTTGTTGTGATTTATTTCAAAAGCTAGAGTGACACAAAATGCCAGGCAGAGAAAAAGATTAATAAGACCACAACAACAACAACAATAAAAACAACCATAAAACTATATGAGCGGGTCAGTGAATTTAAGGAAATCACAAGACCTAATTATAATATATTAGTGTTTTGGCTGAGAAAATTGCAGTGATGCAGAATGTGTGAAATGAACTCACAATGACATCAAATCTGGAGTACAGCGCCACCACTTTACCTATAGTAGAGACAGAGCATAGAACATAGAGGTAGATAAAATACGTATATGTCAGCATGTGCACTTTCAGCTATTTTGCATATAATGAAATCTAATTTTAACACCAGAAACACAAAACAAAAAAAAATCAAACACACTTCATTTTTCATTATTACTGCTGGCCTGAAAAAAGTTCTAAAGTTATAAATATGATGGTTTTACTTTTAAATAATCCTTCAGTACATAAAACAATTTAACCCACGAAATGTCAGTGTGACATTACACTACCTTGCTCATCGACTACTGGCAGAGCAGACACTCTTCTCTCTACAAAAGTGGTGAGAGCATCAAAGACAGAGGCTGATTCCTGGACTGTTGCAATCTGTTTGAAGGTACCAATCGCCACTTCACCGATCCGCCTTTGAAGAAACCTGGGTTTAGGAATCATAGACCCCTGGAGAGGATGAGTGGAAAGAAAAATACAATTTAAAAGACCAAATTCTGCATCGTGAGTTATAAAGCTACTCATATCTATTTCTCTCAATCCAATCAGACCATAGGAAAAAAAAATGTGAAATTGAGATCCTTTTGTAGGGCGCAAATGGAGTCTGTCTCCATGTTTTAGTTTTATTTTAGGACATTTTCAGAATCCTGTGTTTAATATCACATTAAAAAATGGAACTGATTTGAGGTGATTTATTGTAGGATGATGTGTATATAGTGAAAATACACAAACATAAAACTTCAGAGAAGTTACAAAGGAAGAAAGCTTACAAAGATGTGAAGGAATTTGAGGATGCGTTTGTGGGTAAGGATGTGGAGGACATTTCCTGACGCCGGGTCAATGATTGGCAGGCGGTGTATCTTATTCTTCAGTAAGGTGTAGATGGCCTCAAATAGACTGAAGGGAAAATGAAACACACGTTTCAAGATTATAATAATCACTGTTTAGGAGTGTAACATTAGCCTAATTTCAGATGGAAACAGAGTTTAATGAGCTAATAATTTTATTTGATATCAGATAAGCGTAAAATAATAATAATATCCTATTGTGCTTTTTTAATCTATAGCGTTCAAACAGCACCACCAGAAACCTGTGCAACATACCACCGCTAATTTTAAAAAGTGGTTTGAGATCATTGTGTTTGAGAGATCACTGTGCTTGAGCCAAAAAGTTTATGATTTAGAATACTACAAATGTGAGTAACTGATGTTAATATTTATTTAAATCTGCAGAGACAGACCTATTAAAAAAGGGCTTATAATAAAGGAAAAGGAAAAAATATTGTAATATCTCACTCCTCTCAAGTACCAGAGATATTGTAATTTCTCAACTGAAATTACTACTGTTGTGGAATTTAGAATGATATATTATAACTGAAATGGTAAGTATTACACATGACCTTGTGTTAAATGAATTATTTTTACTGGCTGGTTTACCTGCAGTCGGGCGTGATGCTGATCAGTCTGTTGATAGAGTACTGTAGATAGATCTCTGCCAAGAAAGAGAAACAAGTTTAATGCAAACTAAAACACAATGTAATGTAAAATTCCATCAACACCTCTGGCTCTACATTACAATGTGTTCGCTTGTTCAGACCTCTCCATGTCTCTATCTTGTGTTCTTCAAGCTCATAAATTTGAACCTGCAGACAAAACAAACAAATGTCATCTCAGATCAGACGTCTGTGGTTGTCAGCTCTGTCTAATGTCAATGACAATGTGTATGGTTTTTATTTGTGATTTCCTGCTCCTTTAAAATAATGGGATAACAATGCACTATGATGCAGGGCATGTGACCGGAAAACCAAATGGACGCAGGTGTATAACAGACTTAAAGACCATATGTGTGGATTTGCTATGAGTGTTCAATACAAAGACACCATTCAGAAGCGCAGCTCACCAGAGGAGACTTGTAATATCGATGAAGAATGTTGATGAAGTCAGTGATGGTCAGCATACCTGCACACACAAACACACACACACAGGTATAACCTTGGGAAGATGAGTGAAATTGCTGTTTTTGACCTTTTTGACCTTAATGTCCAGAATCAAGTTTCACAGGCATTCAGCAGCTTAATATTGAATTTTATCAGTATATTATCAAACAGTGTAATGTAGTTGACAGGAATTAAAGTTTAAGTTGGCATATTTTGAAGTTGATTGAATTCGTACAATACATAAGTTGAGATAGATGAAGTAGCACATCTTGGGAAGCTGATGAAGGAAAAGGGCGGTGCTCCACATTAAGAAACTTAGCTGACTGATGACTGGATTCACTGAATTTTCAGGTGCATCGATAAGGCTAATGTTAACAGTATCTTTGGAGACAGTGGAGTGGAAGTGCTGCTGGGTCTTTCAGAAGATCACATACAGGTGCTGTTTGGAAACTTTAGGTTTCTTCTGCTTATTAAAACTTATGAAGGGTTCTTTGAAAAGGTGAAAAACAATCTTGGTAAAAATCACAAGGTTCAAGTCTCTTTCAAAAACATTCCAAGGCACTCTGTCAGATTAGAGTAAAATTAAAATGCCTTTATTTTACATGGGAATTCTTTTTAAAAAGCACCAATGCATTGCAACCAGTATGGGTCCTCATCAGGGCCTTTGTTAGTAGTAACGTGCACACGACTAGAAATGACCTGCACGCATCATACTAATGATCCTCATTAGTACAATGTTGTCTATATGTGCGGGTTGTGCAGGCACCTCATGATTTTTACCAAGATTGTTTTTCGGTCTTTGCAAAGAACTCTTCATAAGTTTTAATAACCAGTTAACATTATCTTTGTTACGCCTAAATATATGCTAACATAGAAATGCTATGAAAAAGTTTAAAGCTAAGCCAAGTAGCCCACAGCTGAGGTTGACAAAGTGCATCATAAAACTGAGCCAACTTGGAGGATGTAGAGCTGAGCCTGACAAACTGAATCTAAGCTCTCTTTAAATAACTCTGTAACACAAGCTTTCCTCATCACCCTCAAGCCAACTAGTGGTAAGGATCCAAAATCAGCAAATACGCATCTACATTTTTTTTTAACTCATGAAACAGTTTTGTTTTTTAAAGTATTTTAACCTCACTGGGCTTTTTTTTAACTCTAAAAGTTCCGTTTTAGTCACTGAGATCCAGTCGATGAACCCAGGCTTATGCAATTGACATGCATGTTGAAGGCTTCTGCCATTTCAATTACAAGCAGAAAAATGATACCCTTTCACCGTGTCCGATGTTCAGTAAGGTGACAGTGCTTACATTGTAACACACATCTTGTAATTGACCTGCTTTCCTCTAAATGTTAGCGCTCAAATTGTCCTCCATCATTTGAAACCACCTATCCACGGTGAGGAAACCTTATCCCTCCAGAACTGTGGGTAGGAACCCAATGAAGGTCACATGCCTATTAAATGTAAGCATGTTCATGACTCTGCATTCAATATATGTATGTGACTGGTGTCCTTAGATCCACAAATACACTGATAATGCCCTGAGTGTCCAAGGCAAGGAAATGTATTTCTTTACAAAAGTGTAGAAACTACCTGTTGAGCCTGTATTCAATATCAAACTGATAAATCTGACTGTATTACATATCACACCAAAAAATCTGATCTCACTGTATATATATCCAACTGATAAATCTGATCTGACCGTATTTTAGGAGGACAATCTGACTATGTATAATATATAACCGTATTGTAGCAAAATAACATTAATCAGATTCCCAATGTGTTAGAACTATATAAACTAGTTATTTTTGATTATACAAATTCACTTGACAATCCACATAAACCACTGAATTAAAGAAAATAGCCTGTTAATTAGTTAGAAACCTGACAGATAAGCTAGCACATCGTCATACTGTCTCTCCGAAAACCACAACAAAAGTAAATTTTTTGAACATACTTGAGGCAAATGCCAGACAATATTACTCAAGAATTTCACAGGCACACCAGAAATCATGGAGATTCCCAGAGAAATGAATGGATTCCGGGTTGACTCACCTCCATACACATATGTATATGGAGACGAGGTGTAAGGATGTTGGACAGGGTGAATTTAAACATACAGTGTAGGTTTTAATGCTTTTCGACGTGCTTTTGTCCAAAGGAAGACTCTTTCATGATGACACTGACCTATCTCTTCCTTAAAATTCCTGAAGATCAAACAGGAAGTTGTTTTGCAAGAATATGTAGAATGTGGATAAGCAGTTATTA
>JAQLOL010000005.1:2515024-2555469 GCA_029783665.1 Naso thynnoides | reverse complement strand
TAGATAGATAGATAGATAGATAGATAGATAGATAGATAGATAGATAGATAGATAGATAGATAGATACTTTATTCATCCCCATAGGGCAATTATTGTATCGGGTAGCTCACTTAACATAAAGATAAAAACCACTATCTGCAAACAACACACACGGGCACATATATTGCCATATTCTTATTTTCATACCTCTGCTTTTCATTGAGAGACCGTAGTCTTCCTCATCCTCCTCCATCTCAAATAATGGAACCTGGAACAGACAGTATACTGTATCAATACTTTACACTTTGCAGAATGTTTTTACTCTGCATACAGCTCTGCAAAGACCCCCATCCATGTTTGGTGAGTTTGAAGATCTTCTGCTCCACAGTAGCCTCACACAGTTCAATTCAATTGAAACTTTGTCTTAGACACGCAGAAGGGTCCATACCATCAAAAAGAAAAGGACTACAAAACAAACAAGATAAAAAAAACGCCAGAGTTCACCATTCATTAAAAAAACAAAAAAAAAAAAACAGTTTCAATGCAGACTGTCTCACCAGTGTTTTCTAAGTCTTGATGTGTAGCAAGTGTAGCTCATTCTGGGATTTGTCAAAGCTTCTATAATGCTGTTTTCAGATTCATCCAGGCTACTCATAAAATTATACATCAGATGTCTTCAAAGAGCCTCACATGTAGGAACACCAGAGGAGACAAACAACTGACTGGCACTTTGCCACCTCAGGACCTAAAGCAGCAACCTGATAGCATCATTATAAGCTACTTTGAGCCTCTTCATACTTCTCCTGTAGTTACGCCACAGGTGAGCTGTATATTTGGGTGTACATAGAGATCTTAATAATGAACATTTCACATAACTAGAACACGTACTAAACTTACAAATCAACATGTTGTTATTTGGAATGGGGAAGCCATAGTTCTTAACTGTTTGTTTCTGATTGGTGAAGGATTTCCTCACTGATCATTCCACTAAATGTCATGCTTAGATAATGTAAGATTTTATCGTGTTCAGGCTGATCACATTTAAGTTTATTTTTAGTAACCAGGCCAGGAAATGACTCTGCTAAATTTTATTACGGGTCACATGTAGACAATGTCTCCTTATGACATTCACTCAAACAGTATACTCTTTTTAATGCGATTCAAGTTCTCAAAATTAGGGACCTCCCAGAAATATAGGCAAGCCCACAAGAAAGAAACAAGGATTCTTAACAATTTGAGATATAAACTGCAGGGAGGTAACTTAGTTGAGTGGCGTACACTGTTCACACAGACTGCAGTCAGTAATCTGTGGTATGTATGGGATAATGCTCTGGACTAAGCAGACAGTCACACCAGGTCCTACAACAAATCATTTCTGAATGACACACACACACACACACACACACACAGTAGCAGTTGGAGACATAGGGATATTGGATATTGGCATCATGCAGCAGCAGAAGAGAGAGATCAAGGCTATGTGTATTTGCGGGGGACTGATGAGACAATTCATTGCACAGGTTGTATCGCAGAAGTCAGCCAGTTGTACCAGGCATGACAGAGGCTAACTTAACCTGCCAGCTATACAAGACATTTGGCTTCTAAAAGGCTGCGTGCAGTCACTGCTGGGTCGAGCTGTTTGTTGATTAACTAATACCTTTAATGAGTGAACTACAACACAACATCTTTATTGCTATTTCTACACATGTTAAATACTCATACAACATCAAAGACAACAGAACAGAAGTGGTAGAAATACATCTTTGATGGAGGAAGCATCTCCTGTACTTAGGTAGAGCTAAACCTCGACCAAGCTATCTTTGTGTGGACTTTGGACGATGGAACTGATCTTAGTTGCATCATGTAATATTCATCAAGACTGTTTGTACACAGACAAAAACATTGGACTGTTCCTTAATTTGGATTTTTATTAAAAGACCTCTTAGTAATGGATCCTGCAGATTTTTTCTCAGTCAAGGACAAGATCACATCAAGGCAAGACAAGTTGATGTGATTTTTCATAGTGATCGTTCATTTGCAGCTGAACAAGTCTCATCCGTAGTCTGGAAGTTGGAAACATGAGTAGGAACAGACTGTGTTCACAACATTTGTTGTTGAGGCAGCTGTAAGCAGTGTCTACAGGTTGGCTGGTACATGTCGTGGCAGTAAGCCAAGAACCTGCTGGTAGATGTCAGCATCGAGGGAAGGAAGCCGTTAAAGCCTGGCTACCTCAACTGACACCAGATTCAAACTCCAGAGTGAAGATATATCGACAATTACCGTAGAAGCAGGTGAAAACCTGGGTGTAAAGTAATAATGTTGCTTTCCTCATATAACTAGAACTACCGCCTGGTGGTTATATGCCTACGCGCAACATGCAGTTGGTGGACAGTTAGTAGATGGTCTAGAAGAACGAGTGGCTGGTGTTTGTGGTAGTGTTGGCTGTTTTGTGGTGTAGGTGCCTTGTTTGTAACAAGTATAGGATTGAAGAGCTATAATATAGGCCAAATTGGGAATTGGTAGTGATAATGAAATTGGTAATAAATCGGTAATGAAATACAGGAGGCAAATGGTCAAATGGAGGTAGTTAAGACTGCTGTCATATGACTCTTGCAGAATGTACAGCCAGGCCACATCCTTCAGTCATTGTACACATGAAAATTCAGGGTAAAATACTTTGCTGCAGTAGCTGCATCCAAATCAGACTAGATAAGACAACCACACAAGCCACTCTGTATTTATCCCTGAAGACTGGACCTTTGTATCAAACTGGGTAAAATTCCATCGAGGCATTCCTGTAATATTTACAAGCTAAGTATAAACATCTGGCTGCAGTGACATTGCCCTTTGATCTCCAAAAACTAAACAGATCATCCTTGAGTCCAAGTGGACCTTTGTACCAAATTTGAAGAAATTCCCTCAAGGAGTTCTTGAGATATCACATTCACAGAATAGGAGGTCTGAGTGACCTTCGACCTTTGACCTCCAAAATCTGATCAGGTCAACCTTGAGTCCAAGTGGACCTTTGTACCTCAAGGCGTTTCCGAGATATTATCTTCTTAAACATGGCCCAGAGAAACGTGATGTCACAGGGACCTTGACCTTTGACCTATGATTGGCCTTTGACCTATGACCGCCAAAATCTAATGAGGCCATCCTTGAGGCACAGTGAACATTTGTGCAAAGTTTGAAGAAAATCCCTCAAAGCGTTTTTTGAGATATTGCGTTAACAAGAAACCCAGATGTATGTACAGACATATGGACGGGCAACCTGAAAACGTAATGCCTCCGGCCCTGGCTATCGCCATAATATAAATAAAACCATAATATAATAAAACCAGTTCAGGTTATACAGACTGTTGGCAAGTTTGACTGGTTGTCCTGTAAAAGGACTAGAAATACTGTATATTACTGATTAAATATAACAAACCTAAATGAGACCTTAAAAATACAGAAAATTCTATTTTAAACATGGAGGAAGCTAACTTTGACCGGACATTTTTGACTATTTTAGGTGGCTTTGTTGGTCAGTTCAACACACTAGTACGGATTACAATCTGTCATAAATTATCTAAAGGAGGAATCCTAATTAGTCAGATTATTTTGGTAACTTAACCATGAAGCTGACAGTTGTGGTTTTGAATGAAAAAATCCAATATCTGTTGGATAGACTGCCTTCAAATCCCATTATTATATCTCATGCTTTTTTATTTAATTTGTCCACTGGAATGACCAAATACCTGGAAAACTTCTGTATAATATTCCATCAGCCTTGGCTATTCTTTGTGTTTTTTGCTAATAAACAAACTTTATCATGCTATTAAGCTAAGATAATACACATGGTATAAACTTTATTCACATCACTAGGTTAGCACTGTCAATATTAGCATGTTAGCGTGCCATCAGCTCAAATCATAGCCTCCCATTGCTGCTAACATGACTAAAAGCTTGTGATACAGCTCATGGTATGGATGTCACACCATCTCTTGGGCACCTTGCTTTTTAAAGTATAGTTAGTATGACTTATTAGAATTACAGAACTTTTGTTATCCTGGGAGATCTGTTGCCACCATAAACTTGACTGATTGAGGAAAAGGGGCCAAACGTACAGTTCACTGTCTTGCGCCTGTATTGTCCCTTTGCTGCAAATGTCTTTATCGCACAAGTGTGAACACACTCTGAAACTTTTTTTCATGAATTTGTTGACTTCTTGAGACAAGTCACCCTCTACTTGTATGACCTCACTAAAAATAATACTAGGTTTTATGGATCTGTTCCCATAACCATCATCTTAACTGGATTTATTTCAGGAACATCAAGTAAGTTCCGCTAGTGCACATTTCTGGAATGGTTTCTAATGGTAACTGAGAAATATATTTTTAAACATATCTAATTTTCTAGACTAAGAGTAAAGATAGAAAAGTAAGGACTTTTTTTTTTGCTTTTTTATCTTTTTTTGTTCCTTTTTTCCCTTTCTCTCACTCATCACTTTGACTGCTCAGGAGATCACTATTTTTTAAGTACAGATGGAAGACTATGAAAAGCAAACACACAAAAATGTGTCGAAATGGCTTTAACAAATGGAGATGCAATGGGTCTGACAACATGTACTGGCACAACAAAGTATTTTAATAAAAGAGTAAAGACAGGAAAAATAGGGAATGAGAAACTAAAGACAGAATTTTAAAAAATGAGAAGGTTGAGAACGATTTAAACAATAATGAACTCAAATTCAAGGTTTGGTGTTGAAATCTCACAGCTTAACAGCTACAAACATAGTATCAGTGCATGCACAGGCACTTGTTGGGCACAACACACAGATGTCCAAGCAGGAAACCAGAGGAGGATTCAGCTGTGTTACATATCAATTATGAAATATAAGCCTAAGTTAAGATCAGTTTTTAATATCTGCTTGTAGTCAACATTTTTAATGAGAATTGCTCAGAGACTGCAGATAAAAACTGGCTTTTTTTGCATGTCTCTTGTAGTTCTATAATCAGATTTATTCATGTACACATGCATGCTTGCAGGTTGTAAACATGCTTCACTTTAAAATGAACATATAAAACAAACAAACAATTTGGCTAAGGTGACAAGACCTGCGCATCATGACCTGCAGTGTAAAAGTAGCCCTAGTAGTTTTGTTTGCAGCTTCTCAGTTTCCAAGTTATGTCCAAACACACACTATCACACATTCAGATGTACAGCAGAAGATCAGTGGACTGATCAGAGGGGGGCAGGGGTGAGTCAGCAGTGTCTTACCTCTGCAAGAGGCTCCATAGTTGGGGAAGAGAAGCAGGAGGTCTTCTTGCCTTTGTGGAACCCTGAATCACAACCCTCGTCCTGTCCAGCTCAGACATCTGGCAGGTTCTGCCACCATGTGAAATTAATGTGAAATCAGAGAAGATAAAAGAGCATGTGCATGGTGAGGAAAAGAAGGAGAAAAAGGAAAGACAGGTATTGTATGCAAGAGACAAAGGAGTGGAGGGATTCTGCACCCCCAGCTAGCCTCAGCCAGTTTGGTCTGAATGTCTGGGAAAGACGAAGGTCTAAATCTGGACTAAGGGGCGAGAGGCCTGTGGCATTCACACAGAGAGAGAGAGAGAGACTGGGGTAAGAGAGAGAGAGAGAGAGAGAGAGAGATAAATGACAGTGGGAGGGGAAACTTGTACAGAGATAGTTAAGGGCGTAAAAACAGACATGCACCCTATCAGTCATTGTGGTGATAGGCATAAGTACTTCATCATCCACTGGTGAGAACTTCAGTGGCAACATCATTAACATTAACAGCACGCAGAGCACCATCCTTTCTCTATTTACAAACACAACAACAACAACAACAACCGGTGTTATCCTCTGATGTTGAAAACTACAGATCTGAATAAAACACTGAAAATTTGCTTTCCAAAGTAGCCAATAAGGAAAGGAGGAAAACAACAAAATTCTAAAAAAAAAAAAAAAAACGAAAAACAAAAAAACAGATGGTCCTTACAAAATATATCATAGTAAGAAGTCTGACAAATTTTGCATGAAAGGTAAGGACAGTGAAGATGTGTTGAAAGCAAATCCGAAGAAATAAGAAAGAAGCAAACCTTGACATCTTTACGGCTCAACAGACTAACTACTGAAATCAACGTGTAGCAAGTTTTTCACATATAAAACAGACACATACTGTGTTCAGTCTCATTCATTTTTTGACTCCTCCAAGCATCTCCTGATTATTTTTGAGTTTGTGTGGATTCTCTCGGATGAATAATTAATGGTGCAATGTGTACTGTTTAGTTGCATGTAGTGGTGACCTTGCAAATTTGCAACCAGCTGAAATCCCTCGACTCACCTTCCCTAATTACAGTGCTTAGGAGAGCCCTATCAAGGACCAGTGGTTGATATTCCAGAATGGGACAATCCATTAAAAACATTGTATTCCGGAACATTCAATTTTACGGTAGGTCCCAGATATTCTATTATAGAGATTTCTTCCATCAGAGTACAACTTTCTTTTGAGAGTAGAGCATTCTAACACTCTGTAGCAGAGCATCCTGTTATAAAATGTTATGTTTTAAAGTTGGAATGTTCTATTCTAATTCAAAATTTTAGAATCTCTCATTAGGAGGCAATGTGTCCTCAGGAATATGAGGTTCTCTTTTATCATTAGAACATTCCCCTGCATTCTATTCTAAACATTATATTTATTTGGAACGAGATATTCTCTTCTGTTTTGTTATTTTAAAACAGAATCCCCCATTAAAAAACACACCTTCTAAAATAAAACATTCCATTGATTATTCAGTTGTAGAAAATTAAAATTTTGAAAATACGTCATCTAGTAATTCTCTTCCACTTCTAGATTGTAGCATAGAATCCTGTAGGGTTGACTGAAAATAACAGTCTCTCTAATCCAATGTTTGCCTGTGCTGGGGGCACTGTGCAGACATGACAGTGCAAAATGGCGGACTCTGTGGATTAGGACCCACACCCTACGTGGATATAAAGGGCTCATTCTAATTTAGTGAAAACACAACAATTCCTGTTTTCACGTCACTATGCACAGATTAAAAAATACTTCTAAATATTCTATTCAATTTCTGCCACACCAAATTGTCAATATAGTTTATGAGGAGTCTTCAAAAATGTAATGTAATGAAGATGCTGCAAACAGCTTTCCCCCCCTGTTTAAAGCTAAAGTAATTCATTTTTTTGCCTTCTTGGGGGCAGAATAACAAGCTGTAAACAATGGTAAATAAATATGCAGCTCTGTCTGCAGATGCCCAGATATCCAGGACACACTTACCACATGAAACTTCTGAGAGATGGTCAGAATTTGGTAAGGTTTGGGGTCATAAGTTATTTGGTTAGGTCTAGGAAAAGAGTTTGGATTAAAATGAGAACAATAATTTAGGTAGTCATCGCTATTTATATGATTCTATCACAAGGAGTGAGTCACATAGAAAAGTGGGTGCGTCCTGTAGTCTGCAAGACTGCATTTAGATACTTTGGTCAATAATATGCTGCGGCTAAGGTACTAGCAAAAAGTTGCCACTTTACACAGCAGAGGATATGTTGCAACATCAGCATTCATGTGGGTTTTGTGTCTGGACACATGACAGATGTAACACAATATTAACTCCTTTAAGCTTGGCCTTTTCGTTAAGTAGGCCTACTCACATTTAAAATGCTTGGCTCTTCTGCAGCTAAATGCTCCTCTATGTTTACTGGTCATTTGTTGCAGTGTGAGTCAAACAAATCAGTCAGAACAATGCCATGAAAGATATTACTTGAGCTGAGGGAAACTGTCTGAGTCACAGGTGGAAAAAAAAAGACTTTACCAGTTTAGCTTTAAGGCTTCACCAGTCCTACTGCGGTAGACGTTCAAGTTTCATTGAGCCATAACACATGTCAGACTATTTATAGACACAGAAGGACTCCAGCAGACTTGCCCCTCCTTTTTACGGAGTTAGGAGTTTAGGCTACATGCAGTCTTAATTTTATCAAAAATACGTAAACACGTAATTCACAAAACAATAAAATTGTAAGATTAAAAACTTGTAATCACATTTTTTTTAAAGAAGTTATTCCCTACCAACTCTTAAGTTGAATCAACTGTAAAGAAATAAACTTAAATATATTCTGAAGACATCAAATCTTTTTAATTCCGCTGTACTTGCTGACATGAAACCTGCTAGCTAACATCTGACTCATGACAAATGCTTGTTCAGTAAAAATCAGCAGAATTTACAAAGTTCTCTAAAGAAAGTTTGTTGTATTTCAGTGTCTTTCTAAAATGCTGTCACCCCGATACTGCTGGTTAGAAACAGGAAATCAGATCAAACAGTTTACAACAGCCCACTCCTGATACAGATTCAGAATAATACAGGTCGACTCAAACAGCGGTCTAGAAAAAGCAGAGAGCATGTGTGTGTATTTGAAACACATGCACACACACATGCTTTGACCCTAAACACTAAAAGAGGGTGTGGCTGAGTGTGTATTTAAAATACTAAAATAATTTAATTATGAAGTACTAAAAGTAAAGGCAGGATAACCCCTTTTCACTATTTGAAACCAATATTAAAAAATTTTTCAAAGCTATGTTTGATTTTCACGTTACCATTTTTTGTGAACCAATGTTTTATTGCAAATTTACAGATCACATTTGCAGAAAACATTACAACAAATATTTTCACCCCTTTTCTTCCCTCCCTCCAGCACATGCTAGCCTTGTTAAGATGATGGACGAGCTCATTGTCACCAAATATGAATTAAAATGAGGTAAAAATAATGCAGCCACAGAACTGTTTTTAGCTGTGACCAGCAGCTCCATAGGTCACTCTGTCTACAATACTTTCCCACTCTTTGCTGGCTACATTTTTCTGCCTAGGTGACTGAACTTTGGCATGGAGGTCAAGTGTGTGTGTGAAGGTGTGTTTGTATTCATGCCAATTAGCTAAAAAGGGGACATTAAGGTGCGTAACTTCTGATCCAATTCATGTAAAATGGCCAAACTTCGTAGAAACACACACACAACCTTTTCATCTCATTGTGAATATTTGGTGCAAACTGAACTTAGAGCATTAACAAACAAAACCTGAGCCAGAGCAAACAGGGAGGGGGTGCAGTGGAGTCCTACGCTACAGCTAGCGTGATGTCCACATGTTGCCTACTCCAGCTTTAACTGAATAAGTGAAAACATAAACACAAAAAATGTTTGTTTTTTTTTCAACAGAGAAACAATCATGAGACTTGTACCACAAATAACTTTTATTTTGTTTTGTCAACCTGAGCAATTTTAACAGCCCTTCAACATGTAAATATTACAACTGTAAGTTAGTAAAAAATATCTCCACTTACTTACAATACTACTGTTAAGTTAAAAACAACTTTAAACACTGTTATTATTTATAAGATATATCAATTCTGAAATGCAGGCAATAAACATGACAGCAGGTTGGTTGTAAAGGGTAAAGGGACTCTGCTAAATGCTTCAAAGCTGATTGTAACTGCTGTTAAATAAAACCTTAAGACTCTAGAATAGTATTTTTCCCCAAAAGAACTAAAAGCTTACACAATATTTAAAAACTAATTATTTCCATACCTCAACGGCCCCTGAAAGAGACCTTGTTTAAGAGCAGCTTCACAGAAAAAAAAGTCATGTTGAGTGACTTCACTGGTGGTTTTATATGTTTTAGATTATTTGGCTAACATTTTAATAATTGCATGGAAAGAAAAGTTTTAATATATCATGTTTAATATGTCACTCTACATTCAACACATTTCACCTTTTCAAACCTCCTCTGAAATAATTAGCTGATTCATTTTCTGTTGACTGGTCAATTAACCCACAAAAAGTTTATATGTGTTCAAATCTTTCTATGACATAAAAACATTCACTGGTACCAGCTTCTCATATTTGGGCCGCTGTGGGGTTTTTTTGTTAATGGGAAAAAACAGGCACTTTGAAGACAGCACCTTGGGTTCTGAGAGATTGTGACTGCCATTTTTATTTTCTGGGATTTTATAGATTGAATAAGTCATCAATTATCACACATGGTGGCAAAAGGATCATTAGCAAATGAAATATTCACTAGTCACAGTCTTATGTGGAATATAGGAAACTACAGCATTTCTCCTCTGTGTGAGAGGAACTTTAGTCTGAGCTTTGAGTAACTCCATGGAGAGCTTCTGGTTACTTTGATAAGAGTTCTGAACACCAGGGAAAAGCCTTTAGACGCCACCTCACAGCTTCTACATCACACATGATAATTAAGTGTTAATGAAAGCTTGCATGAAGATGTGTTTACCACATGCTGACACTACACAGCAGTTTGGCATTGGTTAGTAAATTGCATAATAAACCTCATTTGTAAACAAGATAGCTTTCACACTTTTCCTTTAACTTCTCACAGCAGGATAAAATGTCCAAAACGACAACATACAGACAGCTACAACTTTCCCACCCACACCCACTTCTGGCTGTCAGTCTGTAACAGTAAATGTGATTTTGAAGGAAAATGCACGCAAACATTCCACTTCCAGTGGTTCAATGACACCTTTCTGAAAGTCTGCTCAGTAAATGAATACTGAAATAAAATACTTTTTCCTGAGAACACATAGGCAATCTTAACTGGTTCTGCTTAAACAGCAAACACTAAACACCAGACCAGCACTCAGTTTATTCCTGCTTGACTCACAGTGTTAAGTTCAAGGTGCTTTCTAGGAAAATGTAAGGGACAAATGTTTGTGAATGAACTTGCGCTCCACTTGACCTGCATTTGTCAGCTTTTATGAAAATTCTACATCATCACAGAAAAATGAAATATGAAAATGAAATGATAGCATGGTGTTGGGAATGAACTTTTTTTGTCTAACAAACACAGTCAAACTTCTGTTATCTACGATTCACTGTCAAGCATCTCCACTGTAAGTCAACAGAATCAGTCGGAAAAAGTTTTGAGGATCAGCGGCACCACTATCAACCAGTGAAAATAAGCTCGAGCACTGTCACTTTTCAGATGTCTGAAATGAGTTGTTACTATCTCGACACATCACACAAAGCCTGGTGAGCTCAGCGTGCCCCTTCGTCTGTAGCAGCCGTCTTCTTCAATTTACCGTCTTTCCCTTCTTTTGTCTACTCAGAGCCCTTTTTTCTTCGCCTCTCCATGTCCACACAAACAAGCACAAAACATCTGAATCCATAAGGCGAGGAATGTAACACCTGTGAAATCAGCAGCTAAATCTCTGAACACCAAACCAACAACAGTCTTGGATTAAAGACATTAGAGAAATCAGTGAATCGTCTTTAAAAAACTTATTACAACGACATTTTTTGTTTAGTATTGTGTTACCGTGAAACGCCACAATTTTGGGCTCAAAGACGCTAACATGAGTTCAACACACACTCAAACCTATGCTATGTAGGTTATGACAAAGTCCAGTACGTTTTATTTCTATTTTGAGCAAAGTACCAGAGGCCAGTGAGGTCTCACATGTGGAGACAGATCTGATCCAAGGATCTCGTTCTTAGTCTCGACAAATATGGCACACTATTAAAACGAAAAAACTTAGGCCCTGGACTCCTACAAAGCCAAACACTGCTCAGTAAATTATAACAATATGAAACACTTCTGAAAAGTTATGACATCGATGATCATTGCATTCTCTTGTAGGACAAGCAGCAGGTAAACTGCAGAAGTGTGAGCGTGTAGTCAGCTCTGACTTGAACGATGGATGCTGCTGCACTGATGCAAAGTTAAGCTAGGTACATTTTCTGTCAGAAGACTTTATTTTTGCTGAAGCTATAGAATACAAATCTCCACTGTGTCAATGCAGTGGTGTCACTGAAAAAAAATGTTATGCCTGTTTCAACTGTTGTCCAAGCTTTTTCATGCAATGCTAATATCAGTTTGCACATGGCCTTAATGAGCACGTTCACATGCTAATAATTTTCAGGAGATAAAATAAATACTCTGGAACAGTGCTGAAATTAATGCCACTCCTGTCATGATGAACTGTTTCAAGTTTGTGCAGGGCTTAACACTGACCACCGAGAAATGAACAGCGATCACTGGCTGCTCAGAGTGGCCTTTTAAGTGTTACAGTTCACTGATGATGCAGTGAAGGAGATTAACCTTAAGACTAGAGAAGATAAGCTGCCATGAACTGACTGATTTTTTTTTTTTTTTAATTAAAGCACCGCAAAAACCATTGTTCAAAAAATTTCAACCATTTTGGGTTTTTGCAAAATTCCCATTACTGTTGTGCTCTCTTCCTATAGACAACTACAATTCTATTACCTGGGCTTCAAGTTTTTGTTTTCTATAAAGTTCTTATCCATTTAGATATGAAGAATAAACACAGGAGTGATTGTGGGCATGTAAGGGTTAACTTCTACACCCTGAGCCTTGTGTCTCTTCCGGGTTCTGAACACCATGTTGAAGTAAGTCTCAGTTTGAGGCAAACTGTTGTGGCAGCAGGCTCTAGGAGAGGCTGGGCTGAGGGCTTGCACAGGCACTGCTGGTGACGCTGGACCCAGGACTTGGTGAAACAGGCAGGCTGGAGACCGAGGCGACCTCCCTGTCTGAACTGTCATCACTGTCATGACGGGAGTGGTGCTGATGGCTGACCACCACGCTGGAGGACAAAACAGGAGAAATAATCTGTTTTTAATTTACTGTGATGTGTCTAATAAATCCTAATTAAAGGTGCTGTGATTTATTAGTTACTGAAGGTTATTGGCTGATCTTCACTTTGAATAGTTCGAAAGCTGATTAGATGACTGGGCAGAGCAAACACACAAGACAGCTTCTCTACACACTGCTTAAAAAAACAAATATGTTGTGATTAAGACTAGATAGCCCTTTAAATCCATACTAAAATCAGCCGAAGACCAGCAGCGGAGTATTTTTTATATCTTAAATGTGTTTTTTTTAAAGTCTCCAATAACCAAAAAATAGTAATAAGTTAAACAAAGGGCATTTTGATCAGTACCTGGCATCAAAAGGATACTGCTTCCAATGATTGGTGAACAGAAAATCCTGATCACATCACTCTTAACTCACTTTAAATAACTTTAATATTGTGTTTATTATGTTTAAGTATGTGGAACGTTTTACGACAGTACTTCAACAGGTATGACAGGCAGGAGATGTCTTAATATCCTTCATAGGATTCCCAGATATACATTATGCATGTTACAAAATATTATGTATTCATTTATTCGTTCATTTTCGTAACCTCTTATCCTTTGCAGGGTCGGAGGGGCTGGAGCCAATCCCAGTGAACATTATGTTAATATATTATATTTAATATCGCCCAATGTTAAATATTAAATATTAACATTTTTAATTTTATTATTACTGAATGACTAAATCAAAACCTCTATTGACCACTATCTTTTAAATTGTTCTCTGTATCCACTAGGACAAAGAAAACAGTATTGATGTATGTGTGCGTGCGTGTGTGTGTGTGTGTACCTGGCTCTCGATGGGCTGACAGGGTCTTGTCTGTGGGGTTCAAATCTAGAGATGTAGCTACACTTGGACCACTACAGAGACACAAAGACACAACCACAGATACAAACAGAAAGCTTCAACATTTCAAATCAAACAAGTGATTTTCAGTTGGGACGCTGTGAAAACTGATGTAAAAACAGATCGCATTTATTTATAATGTGTGTGTTTACCAACAACAGTTCAACAAAATGTTCTCAAGTCCATTATCAAATATTCCGAGACTGTTCCTGTTGCACATGATCAAAGCGAACCAAAGTAATGTGCATGTACGAGATGCAAGCAGTAATATTCGAGAGTCAGTATTCCAAGTTACATCAATAACTACTCGATCATCTTCAGCAACACCGACATTAGCGTTCTTACTCGTGAGTGATCACTGGCTATGAGAGCTGTGTCTACCGTTCTAAACCCGAGGGCAAAAAGCAGCTTTTCACAGTGAAGAGACCTCCTGAACTTGGCACGATGGCAGCTGGACTCTCCAACATCACAATGCACTCACTCACAACCCATCAGATATGTGCAAGTTTCTTGCCAGCAACACACATTCCCGCTTCCCAACCCCTGCTCCCTGAGCTGGGCTCTCTGCGGCTTCTTTCTGTCTCTAGGAAGAAGCCGTAGACCCAAATGCACGTACTAGTATTTACAAAAACGTGTGTAACTCGGGTGCTGATGATAATCAAGCGATGTAACTTGAAATACTTAATGACGAAACTTGCTGCTTGCACCTGTAACATGTACGATACTGTGCATCCTTCATATAATCTGAACCTCGCCCCATTCTTGCTTAATAAATTAGAGGATCCTCCCTTCGAACCAAATCATGACATTATCACTTGTACAATGAACCTGTTTATCTGTGACTGGGTTCAAACGGGTGTTTATTTGAGCATTCTGACACTTTCTCAGCGTTTTGTTGCACCTGTTCTTGTTTATGCTGCTGGCATTAAATTCATAAAAAGCAAATATTTATAAAAATCAATGATGTTGATGATGTAAAACATTACATTTATTTTCTCCGAACAGTTGTTAATTGAGTATGTGATGGAGATGATTAGCAAATTATCTGATTCTGGCGTTTTTGGTTTGTTTTTTTACAAGGTGTCCCAACTTTGCTGGTATGGAGACTGCATTAAGACATCACATTCAGTATTTATTACGACATATTTTTTTATTTCTTACCATGTGTGCAGGATCACTGGATCCCAAGTGGACTCCTTTCTGACAAAGAGTCGTCAGCAGACTGATACCTGCAAGAGAGAGAAATTTTACACAAATACATATACAGAGACACAAACAGGATCTAAAAATCTGGATTAATTATCCTAGCAGTTTCAATGTTTCCTAATGAAGAGCATCTGTTTTTTTCCATAAGTTATAACAGACAAACCTTATTTTCACCATCATTTGTGTTTATTCTCATTAATCATGCAGTTTGACTGCGCGATCACTCGTGTTTCCTTGTCCTAAACAGCCAGAATACAGTGTACTTATAAAAGCTGTAAGCTAGTAAACAACCACAAGGACTGAGGGTGTGTGTTTGCTTTTAGTTCAGCCTCTTCCTGAACTTGTGATTCAACAGACTGAACACGCCTTGTTATTAACACTGTTGTCTTTTTATTAGCCAACTGCAGCCAGAGACAGAACCCTGAATGTCTGATGGAACTGCACCCTGATCTCAGACCTGCTGCTTGATTGCACTGACGTTCTGATGTTTATGAAGGGTGCTGGTTACTGCAAGCTTTCCAACGAAGCTGCCGCTGTAACTGTGGTTTAAAGAAATAACAAATAAAAATAAATCCCACAGGCTTGGCCTGGCAGGGGGTCAATTTGGAATACACTGGAGGAAACTCTGGTGTTTAATTTTGAGAATTGACTGGATTTGCTGCCACGTCTGTGACTTCCTGTGCGAAGCCTGACAGAGCTAGCCTCTTTCTCACTTGTTGCGGCTTTAACGGTAGATTAATAGTTTTGAGGGTCACAAAACCTCCACGAAATAACTCGCTTCACTGTCAGAGTTTAATCCAAGCACTTCAGAAAGTTTAGAGAAGCCTCACAAGTACAAAATTTAAAAGAAGCAGGCTGACTACTACGTTAGCTCAATCAGCATGTGGTGAAGCTGCTCAAGGCTTACCACTGCTTAAGATTTCCAGGTGGAACTCGCGTATGTGTAATTTCAGTCATCAGTCTAAATATATTTTACTGTGTATAATTATACCGTATATTCTCTGTACCATTCTGTGCACCCCAACAGTCACGTATGTACTGTACAGTTCAATACAAATTGATGTATGGATACACCCCTGGTGCTACTATGATGCAGGTTAAATAACACAAAACATTTCACTAAAGGATAAAACAGCTGGCAATATCATGACACAAATAGTGTTGAAAAAATTATTATATCAACAGTTATGTTAAGTCCTGCAATGATGCCCATTTTTTTTTTTTTACTGTATTTTCAGGGATGTTAAATTGCACAAACTTCACACGAGTTCATTTGAATGAATTTCCTCCTCAATCTGCATCTACCATACGTTACATATTAAAATAAAACACACAAAAATTCCAGTTTTCTCACCTTTTCCTATTGAGAAACACACAGAGCACAAATATACACACACACACACACACTCACACACGCACACACCTCTTGTCCTGTTTTTCCAATGCTTCTGCTCCCACTGGTCTAGCAGTATGTTGAGGTATCTTGGATACTCGAAGAAACGAAGATAACGAGATGATGACGGTGATGGGAAGACTCGCTCGAAGCGCCCGAGACGATTCCACTCATCTTCACTTTCTGCTAGCACGCGAACGTCCTCTGGAGTCAAAACATCCAAAACTGTGGAGAGGAAGTCCTGACAGAGAAAGAAGGAAGAGACAAAGCTGAACTATTTACTTTTGTTTTTGCTTTAGTTTAATAATAAAACCAGTACTACCAGCACCTACATAATAACAATAATAATAATTAAACAGCTTTTCCCCCTCATTTTGTAATTCAAATAAAAGCACTTGGCTGTGATATGTTTTTAAACTAATTAATTAATTAATTAATTAATTAATTACTTAACATTGCTAACTGGCAAAAAAGATAAAGGAGCTGCAACCTTTTCATTTTAAAATTTTATGCGTCATGTAGGGCTGTTAGCATTTATGTGCAAATCACTATCGATTAAAAAGCCATTAAACAAGTTGGGTTTTTTTTCTGTTTTGTCCCCTCGGCACAACCTCAGTCACGCTACGCAGCGGTTTCCTCGCCCACCGCTAGTTAGCTTAGCTCAAATACTGGTAGCCAAAGAGAAGTGCTATCCTGCCTCCGCTTACAACAATCAGATAAACTTTCAGACAGCTTTAAGCGGTCCTGTGTGCTTGTTGTGACTTGTTTATTTCCCACATTGTTATTTTCAGACTCAAATTAGCACAAAAACCAAAAACAGTCTGTTAAAAAAAAAAATTAAATCTAAGTCTAAAAACAATATTACGTAGTAAATAAACAAGTCACCACAAGCAGTTGTAGGAAAGTTTTGTTGACTGCTTTGGAGGAGGCAGGACAGCACTTCCCACTGACTGTCAGTGTTTGAGCTAAGCTAATTAGCAGTGGGTGAGCTCTGTCCGTCTCTTCCTTGTTACTGCAGGAGACAGACACAAGAGACATACTCCAGTTGGCATCTGACTTAAAGTAACACCGGTAGGAATTGCTTTACATTGTTTATGTTAAAAATTGTTGAAATCTGCAAATTAATAGAATTTTAAACATGCAATAAAATATGCCAATGATCACGATTTACAAAGATTCATTGTTTGAAAGCCCTAGTTTCATGTCTTATTTCAGTGAATGGTACAATAGTCAATGGTGAATGGTAGAAACATACAGAGACTGAAAATAGTCCTCTTTTTGCTGTTACTTCGATCCAGACTTGGTTTTAAATTGAGAATCTATTTTGAATCAAATTGTGAGACTTCTTGGTGTGTCTGTGTTGATTTACCTGCTCAGCGTAGCGTTGTGTGAGGTAAAAGGCCCGTTTAACCTTCTCGTCAGCAGACAGATCTTGCTTGGTACTCTCCCTGTGACCTCCACTCAGACTATACACACACACGCACGTACACACACACACACATAAACAAAAACAAGTGTGGATTTAACTCTCCTGAGGCTGCAGTTTGAGCTAGACTGAATTATACTCAAAGCTGTTCCTACACTGTGCTAAAATGTTGTGATATCCTTTAAGGTGTGCTGCCGTCTTCCTACCTGCTGCTGGAGCTGGAGGCACTACTGCAGGGGGTGATCACATCTTCTTTTTTAGGAATACGGAAGCCAGCAAGGTTCAGAAGGTCTCGAATCATCTGACCTTTGATGGAAACATCCAGCGCTGTGTTGGAATGGAGGCTGAACCAGGAAAACAGATGTTACAAAATGTCATTTGAAAACTTGTGCACTGTTTAGTGTGTGTATTTGTTAGGGTTGGGTGATGTGACAGAAAATTCCCATTGGGCATCATCAATCCGTGAATTGGTGATAGGCAATGTATTCACGCGAGAAAAACAATGTGCATAAGAAGAACTTTTCAGCCCCTGTATGTATTCGACAGTAGAACAGAAGGGAAGTCACTGGTCAAGAATAAAAGAGATGATTTTAAACTAAACAAGAAAACATCAACTTAACTAAACACATTATGAACTCTAAATCAATCAGAACACATTAGATTCAACATAAATGAACATAAATAAAGATCATTATCAGCTGATAGCTGCAGCTAGCTTACCAACTAATGAAGTAACGTTAACGTTACACGGACACCGGATAAAATAAAGGAATGTTTACCAATACGTGACGCTTGAGTCATACGAGCGTCTGACATTGAGTTGCTGCGGGCAGTTGAATAGGAGTTACGTGAGGACACTGAGAGTTGTGAGTGCTTAGGAGAGCTGCTGCCCATGTTAGCTCCTGCTATGAGAATCTCCTGCAGTTACTAAAGGAAACTTAGGAGGAAATAAATTAACCTACCGATGGAGAAGCTGGCAGTGGACATCGTAAAATATGTCACTGAACAACGAGGATGATTTACGTGACAGTCCGAAGGGGAGCTCGCGTCGTTTGTAATGTGACTAATGTTACACATTTATGCAAATAATACCCCAACTAACGTGCCGAGCCCCTCCCTGGACTAACGTTAATCCATGGCAGATCATTACATCGTGCATGCTTTGTATTTCTAATTTGGCTATTTGCAGAGTTTGATTCTCGAAGAGGCATACCATTACAACTGCAAAATAAAAACACAAAACATACATTTAAAACAATATTAACGCTAATTATCAGCCAGTAAAAAAAAAAAAAAAAAAAAAGACATCGTCAATGGCTCATCCAATCGCCGAACGGCGATATATTCGTCCTATCACCCAAGCCTAGTATTTGTATATGTCTGTGTGTGTATGTGTTACCTTGGTGATATGTTGACCTCCAGGATCCAAGGTTTGAGGTTCTCATCCAGCATGATGTCGAAGCCAAACAGCTCGTGGCAGCTGTAAGGTGTCCGAACATTCATCTTCAGCAGGCTGTTAACATACGGTTCTGAGCTGGTGACCAACACACAGGAGGAAGATTAGAGCTCAATTTGAAATCGTCAACATCTGACAATTTTACGGTCATTTAATATTACAGGTCCTGCATTAAGGCAGCATAAAAACATACTGACTCAAATAACCCTGAGATTTGTCAAAAGGGCAAGTGTACAAATTAAAAGAAATATATGAATTTTCTTCACCAGTGAGCACACTCAGAGGAACAGTGTAACACTTAGAGGAATCGTTTGTTCTCCTTCAAACACACACTGCTTTTAAGGCTGAGGAACATCTAACTAAAGCAGACTGGAGAATAAAGAATGCTTCACTTCATCACCGAGACATGTCTGTGGTGATACAACACACATGACTGAATGGGTAAACTTACGCAATGATAGTTTTGATCACAATGTCTTTAATCTTCTCCCAGATCAGAGTGGTGTTGACTCCCCTGGAACCAAGGTACTGCCACAAAGCCTTTAAAGCCCTGAAAACGCACAAACACACACACACACACACTCATAAACTTTGCTGGAGTGGGGAACACATGCTCACACATCATAATCGTAGCAAAGATATATCACAGGTTCACTTTCCCTCTAAAACTTTCGTGGGGCAGGCTTTCACTTGTTTCTTTAGTAATAATTCATTTTTTCTTCTTTACTCTCTTCTGTCCAGTACACACCACGTGACCTGCAAAACATCAGATCTCGACTGCTCACACTAAACAACTGTCTGACTTGTATGACAGTCTCTCAGTGTTTGAGGTTTTCACAAGGTGGTACACACTACAAGAACGTTCCCTTGGAAGGGGCTTATGTGTTGTAGCCTACTACTTGGGGGGGGGGTCTACAAAATAATAATGTGTGAATACTGACAGAAATTGAGTCCGTCAGGTGAACACTGGGATTTTTGTTTTTTTTTTTAAGTTCCTGCCTGTAGACGGTTTAGCAGGTCATGCCACCATGAAAAATCCCAGTGTTCCCAATGGCCAGCCCTGCCTTGCTATGGTACCTGCGCACTTGCAACTGGGACAGATATTTGGCACGCTAGATATAATGAAGCTCCTGATTACTGCCTTCACCTCTTAAAATGATCCCAATCAAACATGCTTTTTGATTCTAACATTAATCTTTCCTTCTTATCTCTTTCTGTTACCATTTGTGTCCCTGGCAGGCCTTATCGTCGCTGTTCGTCTGGTATTCAGAGTTCTTTTTGTTGACGCTGTAGTTGGTCAGGTGCATGAATTTGTTACTTAGAGTCTTCATAGAAGATGAATACCTAAGGAGAAGAAACAAAATGATGAAATATGACCTCGATCACAAGCTTTTTTGTAAGGTGCTGTTGACATATGGTGACTTTCTCCTGCTTAAAGATAATGACAAGATTTTCATTTTTGGGCAAACTTTTCCTATAAAAGACAGACTTTCAATTTGGGGATAATCTATGTTCCCTTTTACGTTAAAGGAAAGCTGCACTGCAGTTTTTTTCCCCCCAAAAAGGGAACTTTTTCCTTTAATTGATCTACAATATTTGGTGTTGCCGTTGTGGTGGACATGATAAAAAACTGACTTGCAGCTGGCAAATCGAACCAGTCCATCAGAGAAGATGTAAATTCTGAGCGGGTCGTAGGATGTCACGTAGACGTAGATCCGCAGGTCAAACTTGTTACCACTGATGAGGTAGGGCTTGTGAAGGTACCTGCACAACACAACCAGAGTGAGAAAAAAATAAATAAAAATAAGCATTAGTAGCTAGTGTATCAGGAAAATGGTCTCTGAGCTACTGACTTTCAAACCATAAACAAACTTTACTGTGCTGCTTACTTCTGGACTAGTAGTGGTCTCTTGCGAGGCATCTGGCTCCATTTGTGGATGACCTGGATTCCTATTCCCCTGGCTGACGCAGGCTATAAGAGACAGAGGAAGAAAAAATGCAAAAATTATTAATATTAATTAATTACTACACAATTTTTTTACACTTTTTTTAAAAAACGTTTTACAGCAATTTAAAGCTCTTACAGACATTTTACAACTTCAGTCACTCTCCCTCTCAGTTGCCTTTGTCTCCTTCGTCAACAGGGATATTTTTTTTTTCTTTCCACTATTGGAGCTTCTGTTGTTTCACCGTCTGCCATTGCTGCTACAGAAAAGTGGCTAACTACTTCTTCTTCTTTTGCAAATATAGCTACGATCCTCTGTTTGCTGCGCCTGCCGCAAATCGTTCCGTGAACTACTTTTCTGACTCATACCCAATGCAGAGAGCATGGTGACAGCTCGGCTTGTAGGAAACCAGTCTAAATGCAAATGGTCTCATGTTTCCCAAAAGATTAGATGATGCAATCAACATTTACTAAATGAATATAAGTTAGAGCAAAAAGTTGTCTGTAGACACTTTCAGCACATTATCATTGTCATTAACAGCACAACTGATTATCTAGTACCCTGCACAGAAAAGACCAAAATTAAATTATTAACAAATAAAATCATTTCTATAGAAAATTGTAGGTCAACATTATTGATGGTTGCCTGAAAGTTGAAACCGATCCCGATCCGAAAATGATTAGCTATATGGCACGACTTACAGGTTTGATGATCCATTTCTGCCGGGATCCACCCTCCTCCCAGGCCTTGCGGAGCAGCTTGATGTCCTGAGGAAGGACGAAGGTCCGGGGGAAAAAGCTGAACTCTTGTTTGCCAAATCGAGCCTGCATCTTAGACAGGTTCCTCCACAGTCGGTCCTTCCTGCCAATCTGAAATGTTCCTGGGAAGTGGTTTAACTAGGAAAAAGCAAACACAAATACACGTAGTTAACTCTTGAAAAAAGGTCATTTAACAATTTCATTCTCTTTAAAGTGAAGGCTTCCTGAGAGCACGAGCTGGAATGAGCAGTGGATCTACAATTTCTCACCTTCTGGTGCTCTCCGATGGCCTTGAAGCAAGGAGACTTCATGTGGTGTCCCCAACAACCCAACCAGTCATGGCTTTCTTCAAGAACAATGACATGATACACAGATTTGATCATCCAAAACAGAGTTCTCCTTTGTTCTTCAAAGACTGATTTTACAGGTTTGTTTAGCAGAAACAAATTCTAGATCACTGCGCCCCTGTCAATCATTTAGCTGTTTCTGAATTATGTGATGCAAATGTGCATTTATCTTTGTAACAACTCTTACTGACATATGTAGTGACTTACTCTTGGTGACTTTGAAGTGTGACCTGGCAATGGTCTGTTTGACAACGTTTGGCGTGACAGTGCTCATCTTCCATTTTAACAGTCGCCTTTGTTCTGCAGGCAGCAGTTCCACTGCAGAGCAAACAACACAACACTTTTACATAATTTACAACCATATTTTTCCTGAACACCTACTGTGTCTACACAGACTACAGGCATAATGCAAATATTGAAACAGTTTGCAGCACTAGCTTCCTCAACTGGCATTACATAGGATTTAAAACTGTTAGGTAAAAAAAAAGAAGATAAAACAGCAATCACATTTAATCTGACATATATAAAAAACACCCTGAACCATATCAAAGAGGGAAAAAGGAAGTTTTTCGGACAAAAAAGTTCACAAAATCACTGAAAACAATGGGGCATCTCTGTGCAGTCTGAGAAAAACATACTGAGCAAGAGAAGTGCTGTGAGGTACAGACACAATGCATTTCATGACATTATTTTACTACAGTCAAAGGTCAACAGCCATCACATTCATTATTTTATCCCATTTGACCAAAGTGTGAAGTTTTATCATATTTATCAAATGAATTTTTAAGTTATGAATCCAATGTGTGTTGGAATGTCACAGTGACCTTTGATTAGCAAATACAGTCAATTTATTCTACAGTCCAAGTTGACGTTTGGACCAGATGTGATTAAATTCCTTCCAGAGATTTCAGATATCGAACTCACAAGAATGGGATGGAAGTCAGGAAACAGTGACCTTCAAGCCCTCGATACAGCAAACCAACATCAAAGAACTAGCAACTACTAAAGCTGTCCGACACGTTTCCTCTCCTGTGTTTTGGCCAAACAGTTGAACACACTGCAAAGACAACCCCTGCTGGTGAACTTGCAAGAACAATGTGCGCCTGCGTGGGAGGTAACTCTCCAGCAGCAGGTTGCGGTAGTCTACCTTTGTCGATGAAAAAGGAAACTGAAGAGGTGGGAATAAGGATATCCAACCATTATGAAAAAGTAGGGATGGGCATTTACAATAATTTCAATACTCAAGTGTTCTTATTATCTTATGAACGAGTTATCGATTACTCACAAATTATGTACAAATATATAATTTTTTCTTCACGTAACAGAATAAACACAGGAGGCTCGTGTCCAATTAGAAACACAAACGGAAACAACGTTAAGTCAAGTAAACCGTATTTACTTACCTTCTGCTAGTGTTTCCAGTCGGACACAGACTTCCCTGACATGACCTACTATTTACTTAATAACGTTAGTAGATGTGTGGCTGTCAGAGAACACTACCTCATTCTTAAACAGTAGTAATAGCCACCTTGTTGACACGTTACAAATCAGCCCTCATTGTGCTGAGCTTTCCTCGTTCATCTTTTCCACTCTGTTGCTGTTGTTCACCGGCACAGTGGCTTATACTCCGGCTCGACAAATGCCATCAGCTCTGAGAAGCCTTCTCCTTCCACAGACTTAATGGAAGCATATCTCCCGTCACTATTATTGTTATTGGCAGGCTAATCTTGTCACTCTGCTTGTGCTTTAAGTGCATGTGGTTAAGCATCGAACTAGTATTTCTATGATATGCAAGTGTAACACAACATCTCTTGCACTGCACGTTATTGTCATCCTTTTTGTCAAGGTATTTCCAGACATCACTCTTCCTGGCTGCGGATGACATGATGCGTGGAACACCGCCTGAGTTGAACTGCTCTAACCAAAAACAACTCGTGTCACTTGAATACTGATGTCAATGACGAGTACTCGAGTACTCCTACCCATCCCTATGAAAAAGCATCATTTGCTTAAGATTTTCACATTATTCTTGACCGCAAATTAGACGGTTTATAATGTAACATAAACTGCTTCTGATTAGGGCTGCAACTAACAATTATTTTCATCATCGATTAATCTGCCTATTATTTTTACGATTAATCATTTATCCACGAAATGTTGAAAAATTGCTAAAAACGCTTATCTTGATTTTCCCTGAGCCCAATGTGAAGTTTTCAAACAGCTTCTTTTGTCCAAACAACAGCCCGAAACACAAGACTCCTCATTTATTTTTAGAAATGATGCAGATAAGCAGCAAATCTTCACATTTGAGATGCCTAACCAGCAATTCTTTATCATTTTTATTTGAAAAATGACTATAATGATTAATCGATTATTAAAAGAGTTTTATTTTCTATCAATTGATTATTCAATTAATCGTTGCAGCTCTACTTCTGATCAAGAACATGTCTGACGAAGAGTTGTAAATGATACTACAATTTTTTTAGCCCTTTGGTCTCGGAGGAAGAGAGAAAGACGTGGAACAGAAGAAAAAAGGAGAAACTACACTTGGGTGAAATCATGGATACTACAGCAAAAAGCTGAAGAGATGTTCCTGATCTGGAGTCATGTAAAATTTCAGCTTTCAAAAATTTTGATCTGATCTTATTCACAACAGACTTGTGTGTGCTGACCTTTCTCATCTGCCGTGCTGAAATACAGTGTTGGAGGGATGAGGGGGAACAAACTGGGAACCAAAGCTGGTCTTTCCTCTCGATTATCTTCCACCCCCAATAACATCGGCTCCTCGATTCTGACAGAAAGAGAGAGAGGAAGAAAAAAAAAATCACAGTACTCATTAATGGACATTTAAATACAAGCGGCCTCTCACATCTGTGCAAACATCTTCAAAGTTGCTGCTCATATGAAACAGGAGAGGGTTACATGGTGACGTGATGGTCAGATCGAAGCGCTAGATGTTACTGACTCACATGAGATCTTGCCAGCTCGTTCCCTGACAGTCTTTTACATCTGAGAACAACTTTCAGATAAGATATGAGACATCTTCAAAAACCTCAAAGAAGTCCAGTTGTCCAATTGTAATGTTGTTGTAATCATATGCAGCTGGCTGTACTGACCAAGTCAAGCAACACATGTTGTGTTTAGTTACAATATTAAGGCCTACATATTTATTTAATCAAAAATTTATTTTCAGATATTATTACTTTTTTATTTTTATATATTAATAGCTGCTCTAGCTTAAGATAACACAGACCATCGTAAGGTCAGGTCAGGCTCCAGGTCAGGTCACTTTCACCTTCATGTATGTGCCATATGCTCATCACACAAAGAATAACATTGAGCTGGTGCCAAAAAAAAAAAAAGGCCTTAATGTCGTCTATTTGGAAACATTTCAGCTTTACACCTGATGCAAAAGGCGACCCACTAGATGTCAAAACTTCTGCCAACTTTGTAGGAGACTTATACCCGTGAAAGAATCTTGAACCACAAACCTGCTCGGATATCGGCATGCCGTTCTCATTGCACTTTAACAATTTTTTTTTGAATGGCCTAGTTTATGTTTAATATTTTATGTTAAACAAGTTGTTATTTTTTTCAGTCAGTGTTCGCAATAAAACTGCTTTTGACATTCATCAGACTGCACAAGCTGCCTGTATCTGACTTTCACCACACTACCAGAATGAAATATCAAGTTTATTACCTACTTATGATCTGTCACTTGCTGACTTAACAGCCTAATTGGAAATTATATTTTACAATTTTTCAAATTATAACTAACGAAATTTGTTAAAGCAAGTCATTTGGTGCTTGTAAAGCCACAATATTAAGCCAAGAGAAATTCCCCATCTTGTTCCCGATCAGACGCTGCAGGTGTGTCTCCAGCTGATGAACACCATGTTGTTAGTCCAAGCCAGCCTAATGAAGTCAGTGACCACCTTAAGCTAAAAAAGCAAGCTATAAAAAAAGCTCTTACCCTCTCTGTCACTCTGTGTCTGTCTCTTTGTCTTACTCTCTCTTCACCCCACATACCCAATGCACACATCCTCTGATAGCATGGGCTAGAAAAAAAAACAGCACTGACTGTCCCTATCGCCAATCGACAAAACCCTTAACAGACCCTTTACGGACAGAAACTTTGATCAAGACTTAGTTGAAAAAGAAATACTCATATCAGTGACAAATTTGGTTTGTGCAACCTTGTAGAAAAGGTGCTTGGATTCACCTTAAAGCCAATCAATAGGGCCAAGCATTTTTAGTTGTCACACCCTAACCCTCAGTTTGCATACAAGTTTTTTGCTTAAGATTGTCTGGTCGCTGTCCGGACAGCACCACAGCTCTGCTTAGTTTGTTACTACTGAACGAGCAAATGGCAGATTCACAACAAAATGAAAAATTAATGCAGCTAGAGTTACGTTCTTCAACTTCTGGCTAACGGAAGTTGGCAACCAGTCACCACTGCGGCTTGTAACACAAGTCAATTGTGGACCAGATTGATGACTGACTGCACTATGTGCTCGAAATATGACGCCTGAGTGAATTTGGGGATAGAGATCACACAGGGAGTACAAGCATATATTGAGAGTTGAGAAAGCTGTTTAGAGACTGCAATTTTGCAGTAAAAGGATTAGGATGTAACTGGCTTAATGGCTGTATTTTATGTAGTAAATCATTCTGCAAAGCCTGGAAGACTTAATTAATCCTAAACAAAGAAGGCTCTCCTTAAACAGTCAGTATCATCTAAAACAGTTGTAAGTCCAACATTATGATCATGAGCACTTTTTTAACAAAGCACCATTGATCACGTTAGATGAACACCAAAATAAGGAATTTACACACACAAGGAGAAAAAAAAAAAACACTCACATGATAGTCATATAGGAAAGAAGGAAAGATGGCTGAACAGATGGATGAAGGAACACGGAGGCAACAATCGTCTTCCAGCTCTTTTCTCTTAAACGAAATCTCTCCGCCACAGACAGGCATAGAATGGCATTACAGCTACACCGGGCTAAGCTGACACGATACTAAACTATACATACAGGATCTATAGCGTTCAGGAAAGGGTGGCGGTGTATGTAAATGAACACATTAACAGATCAGCTGGTTGTGGGAAAAAGAGTGACAATAGCGGTCCCTATCCAGGCTGTTTTAGTAAAGAATCAGCTCCGAGTCTTTGGTAGGGAGTTCCACGTTGAGGCCATCACAGTGGGAACAATATGATACACAATGCAGCAGACCTTTCCACCACGCTCTGCTGCTTTCAGCCTCTCTTAACAAAGCAGAGGGAGAGAATGAAAGAGAGGGAGAAAGAGTTCACAGGATCTGATAGATATATGTTTTATGCCATTATAGGAAACCAATTAGAAACCAGGCTGGGATGTTGGGTGGAGCAAGAATTGTCTTTTTAGGTTTATAACGTTCCTACAACCAAAAGTATTGGTCTGGAATTGTTTCTAAGTACACTACGTCGTGATTTTTCTTTTAAATACTGATTTCTTCATTTCATCTGCTCACTGTTGTTCATATAGTTGTAGTGGAACAAGAAGAAACAAGAGCTTTAAGAGTCCTCTAGAGAGTTTGCATTTGTCAGTGTTTTTGTTCTTGAGGTGATCTTAGGGTCTGTGTCCGCCTGGCATTTTTTCTAAGTACCAGCACCTTTGTTACAATTTTTCTCAATGAGGAGTCGGCTGCTCGAGTCGGCATCCTTTTTTCGAACACTTCACCTTTTTTGTGCGGCCGCCTTAAGCGCCTTGAATTGAGAACTTCTCAACCTTTTAGAAAGGAGCTTGTGACGTCAGCAGCGCTTTTTCAACCAGCCAATCATGTCCTGGACAAGGTGAAGACATTCACCATATTTTTTCTCCTACAGATCATTTCATGCACTGACATCCTTCTTGCTCCGCGTTTGATCGCTGCAGCCGTGATAGCAGGGCCGTTATTATTATTATTAAGCTCTAAATCCATACACAGTATGAGGGAAAGGATCCTCCGTTTGATGTTTATGGTAAAAAAAAAAAAAAAAAGGAAAAGATTTGAAATAGAAAGCAGACAGTAAAGCAATAGAATAATGTTGATCATACAGACTGTTCTCAAGATATTGTTGTCATAGAGACAGGCACACGTGCAGAGGGAGACAAATGCGTCATCCCAGATGTCCCAAGCGCATCACCATCACCACCAAAGAACAAAGTATGCTCATGTGTGGTTATACAGTCTTACCCAGATCGGAGAATGATGGATGCTGTGGATGAGGATGAACAGTCTGAATCGTCTGAAAACAGAAGAGGTCAGTTAGTGGCACACAACTTCAAAAGATCAAATGGTCACCTGACTGAAGGAAGCTTCGATGTGATAAGTTTACATTTGCATTCTGAGCTTACGCAAGTGTGTTTTCACATCTTACTGTCGTCACTACAGGCGTTTTCCAGCTCATCAGGCAGCTCCTCCTCAACTCCATCCACCTGCATAACACACTCCTGACTGGAAACAATGAATACATGGTGAAATACTGAAGATGAGATTTTCATGAGCTAAAACTAAAACAGAGTTGCACAGTAGCAGTTAGCTGTGGCCCACCTTGACAGCTGAGTTTCAGTCCTGGAGGGTGAGGAAGGCAGTGGAGATGAAGATGACATGGCAGCAGTCCCTCCCTGCCTGGTAAGATGGATTGTGGAGATCTGACTGGTCACAGAACCAACTAGGGCTCCTGCAGGACAGGAGGCCACATCTGAAAAAGTAAAAAGAACATTTATACATCAAAGAGTTCCTAAAAAAGCATTTCTGATTTCATCCAAGCAACACAGGAACCAAAGTATTAGTCTTTAGAGTTAAACACTCAAACTCAGCTAATCTGGTTTACCAGGGCTGTATGGGAGTGGTTTGATCAGATTTGGAGGCAGCGACCAAACAACTCACCAACAATCATTGGATCTGGATTCAAATTTAGCAAAATCCTATTCAGCGCACAAAGGTCTGTGACGTTTCTCTTTGCTGAGCAATGCTTACTTGAAACCAGTGAGAGGGGGAAGAAAGAAACGAAAAATTGAAATCTGTCATGTAAGACAACTGGAACTTTGAACTTTGGCAGAAAATAGTCCTTTTATATAAGAAAGGTTATTCTTAATGGACAAGCTGACTATAAAAGAGGAAATGGCCACACATTGTGCAAAAATTAAAAACTGTAGTTCTGCAGGAAATGAATGCAAACTTCATAAACTGCAGTATTCTCCCAAGCTTAGATGTAATTATTCCTTTAGATAGTTTCTTCTATACCCAAAGGACAAATCCTTATGCGCATACTGAACTGTCATTATATCATACAAGCTGATGCAAAAACGTTTACAAGATAATCACCATTATTCATTCTTAAAGCACTACAGAGATACTTGTAAGTGTCCTAATCTCCAAGAAAACATACTGCATGTGTACGAACATCCTTCTGTCCAAAAAGACAAACATTACCACTGAGTTTAAAGCAGGTTATTGTTGCTCTAGCCTCTGATCATAAACTGCCTCTTTGACAGCTGCGGTTTGTGACTAATTGTTCCGAGTACCTTTGATGGCATCCGGCGATGTGGGCTGTTGCTGCGGAATGGCACGGACACTGGCACTGAGCACACTTGGCGTGGGGCCATTTGGACAGGAACTTGTCGCGGGAGAACTGCTTTTTTTGCACACAGACAAGGTCCTTCCTTCCAAGCACTGACTTTCTGGAACCTGCTTGTTTGAGCCTAGTGACACTTTTGTCTGGGGCTTGCTGTTTGAAGATGCTACAACAACGGCTGGAGGACCACCTCTTACTACCAAATGATTGTTTAAAGCAGTTGGGCTGCTTTGTGTCTGACTGCATTTTGTTGCCAGTTTAGCAGACTGACACCTTCTTATATTTGTTGCTGTTGCTCTTGTTCTTGTGCTTCTCTTCTCTGCTTTTGTGCTGTCAAGGCAGGACGCATCCTTTTCCAATGCTGCCTCCCCTTGTTCGTAAAGAGAAAGGCATGGGGGAGGCACTGATGGCAAGGAGGAAATGTCTCCAGTTTCAAGCTAAGAAGACAAAAGAAGGAAAGATCAGATATGAAGGAGGCAGTGAGTGTAAAGCTTACAACAAGTAAAAGATTCTGAAACATGATCCTGATATTGTGTGGCCTGTATACTTCTAAATGGACAGCAGGAGCTTCAAAAATTAACCTCGACCCGTCAAACACATTTTCTTTCTTTCCTTCTTTTCTGTTTCCTTATGATCAGTTTGTGCCAAGACAAGCACAATGTGTGATTTTAAAACTCTGTTGAGTAAATGTGTATGCATACTATTTTAGTTGTAGAGCTGCAACAATTATGAAATAGTCGGTAGAAAATGAATCACCTAATATTTTGATAATCGAGTAATCATTTCAGGCATTTTGTAAATAAAAAAAGTAAAACGAATTGCTGATTTAGCCTCTTAAATGTGAGAATTTTCTGTTTCTCTGTGCCATTTATGATAACAGACGAGGTTTTTTTGTGTTTTGGGGTGTTGTTTGGACAAAAGAAGCAATTTGAAGACGTCACATTGGGTTTGGGGAAATTTAGATGAGCATTTTTTGCACATTTTGACATTTCATGGAATCGTAAAAATAATCTGCAGATTAATCGATAATGAAAGTAATCGTTAGTTGCAGCTCTTTTTTTGGAGTAGGGGATCTCTACTTAATTTTAGAAACAGCTCAGCACTGATACTCACTGTCAACCTGGTAGGTCGCTGAGACGGCTGTCCTTTGAACGGGCCTTGATGAGTAAGAGACTCCACTCCCAACAGTTCATCGCCTGTGGCAGTCAGTGGTCTGCTCGTTGCTAAGCCGTTGCTGGGAGGACAGGTTTGGCGCGACAAACAATTCTGCAAGGTGCCAGTCAGTTGAACATTAAATCCAATCTGGGATTCCTTCTGAGGGATGGATGAGGGGACACTGGTCTGTGCGAGGATGCTACCAGCCTCCTTTAGTCCTCTTTCAAGTAACTGGCTTTGGCTTTGCATCCCTTTAACTTGTTGTGGCAGGTTCGGAGACATATCCAGCACAGCAGTGGATTGGCTCCGTGTGTCGGTTTTATTTCCATTGTTATTCTCGCATATGGAAGCCACACTTGGGGCCACTGCTGTCTGTCTCAAGGACAAAGCAGATGAGGCAACATCAGAGGGGAGAGTTTTGACTTGATTGTTTCTCCTGGTTAGTTCAAGGGAAGTTTGACTGAAAGGCACTTTAGTGGTCACAACAGTCTTGGCCTGTGTACTGACAGAGGTTGCAGCACTGGGACTATCTGCACTGGAGCAAGTATGAAGCTTCCTCCCACCCCAGGGAGAAGACTGATTGGTGGGCATGGCACCGCTTAACGAAGATGTGATTAATTCTAAAGGGCTGAGGTTGACAGCAGACGTCTTGGGTAGAAATTCATAGGTAGAAGAGAAATTAACAGTTAGAGATGGACGACAACCTCTTTTTCCAAAAAGAGTCTCTTCCTCTTTGAAGCTCCCCTCTCAATGAGGGGTCCTTCCGTGGATGCGTCCTTTAAGATGTCAGCTCCAGCTGAAAGTATTTGGAAATTTTATGCTGGTCACTGTAGGCTGACTACAAGTTCTTGATAAATCTGGACCAACAGTAAACATAACTACTGCCACGGATGAAGTGACAGCAGCTCAACGTGCAGCCCAGCACTTGTGCTGCAGTCAGGAGGACATTGTCGGCTCCAGGTAGCAATTCAAGATTATAAGCACTACTGGCTCAGAATGGTAGGCACAGAGGGTGTTTTGTCCTGAGGCAAAGTGGTACCCACGGCAACTAAAATCCACAGTTACAATCTGATACAAGACCAAGGCTGAGGAGTCTTGAAGACATCAACTGAAGTTTACTGAGCTGGATGAATTTACTCCTCCCTCTCAACAACTCGGAGGATAAAATGTGAGCCTTCACAGCTTAAGGCCGCACAGTTTGGTACTCAGTATCTGATCTGGGAGGAGCAAATGGTGTCCTGGGAGATCTCATATCTTCTGTTTATTCATAGGAGAAAACAAACCAGCAGCTTTCACCACTGAAATTACACAAGAGAAGAAGCAAAGTCAATCTAGGGAATTCAGTCTTACAATAAAAACCCTTCAGTACTCCCTTTAAGATGGAATGACAGTCACTGAAAGTCTAATTGCAGTAATCAAAGTTGAGCTTTATCCAACCAACCCTCTCCAACTTTTTATGACAAGTTTCTAAAGATGTCCTTTGAGTGGTAAAAGAAAAAAGGTGGTGATCTAATAACAAATATTTATTACTCCTGAAGCCACTGAAAGCAGTAACATAACTATTAAAACCATCGACTAATGACAAGAACAACTGTTTGCTGATTATTTTGGCTGAGTGCATTTTATTTTAGTTTTTCAACCCTTACAGCATAAGTTAGCATTACTGAATTACATTACACTGAAAAGGTTGGTGTTGTGGTGCATTAGTTAACATTTGCATTCGCACTTCATGATACAAACCAGTCCCAGCAGACGACAGATAGTTGTACGAGGTGTGAAAATCTGCACGTTAGTGACTTATATGAGTTTTCCTAGACATTCAGTGACTGAGATCCCATTTAGGCGAGCTAACGTTAGCTAACATCAAGTGAGTGGGGTGAGGAAGCTAACCAGTATAAAGGCGCAGTTTCACGTGCGTACGCTTGCTGACAAGCCGCTTCACGTTTAGAAAGCTAACGTTTAACATTAGCTAACGTTGTCAGGTGTGACTGCCTACAAAAATTGCGTTAGGTCAGGCAGCGCAACAATATGACCGACGTATTTTACAAGACAGTTAGTTTCGCTGATTCTCGTGGTTTAACCTGACGGTTCAGTTCACCGGGGTTAAAAAATTACCTTGATTTGCACTAACGTTAACGTTAGCCAGTGTGTTTCTGTATCCAACCGCGCCGTCCAGACAACATTAGCTCAGCAACCAGCGACACAACACCCAGTGTCAACGAGAGTTTGAAAGTCCCCCCACTTTCAACAGAAACACAGTCTCGCTCCAAATTTCGTACACATATGTTCTTACTTACTTCGTCCTCTGATGCTATAGTGTACCTTACATGTTGTTCGAATCTCTCAAACTGCAGTTGCTAGTTGAGTAGTCCGGGTGATACATCGTGGCCAAAGATCGTCTATTGGAAACGCTCGACGACGGCCAATTTTCCGCCTCACTTCCGGGTCAGTTTCAGTATCAGAGCTCCCTCTATCGGCTGACTGCGCTAACATGCAGCAAGTGTTCGGCATACTCCCTCATGCAACAATGACAGCAGAGACAGTTATTACTAAAAAGATTATTAAAAAACCAACAAAAACAGAACAAAAACCCCTCATTTTGTGTGTTTTATGTTTCAAAATATGGACTGTTTGTTTTAGCCTTCAAATGTTACTTTGGAATGATGACTTTGTGACACAGCTCACTGATTTTACCTGCAGCCTATAATCTTGTCAGCCTAGTGGCTGACTTTGCATCACACATGCGTTCATCACCTTTTCCAGCAATCTTTTTTTTTTATGGCATGAGTTTCAGCACATTTTTATTTTGTTTTCCTTCAACCATTTCTGCTCACAAAAGTACCTTATTACTGCATGTCTGATACCATGAAATTTTGTACAGGTAGCACATGCTGACAGAATCACTGATTTTGATTATTAATTAATTATTATTATTTAATTATTAATTATAGTAGTTTTATGTGAGTGTAACATTTCATCCTCTATGTTTAATTTTTCATAATATTACATCATCACTTCACATCACAGTTAATACAATTTTTAAAAAAGTTGTTTTATTTATTTATTTATTTACCCATAACAAAACTGGATCTATTCTAAACATCCTGCATGAGTCTTATCAAAGTATGGAACATGTTGTTTCCTGTTGCCAGTAGATGGCACTATGACTATCACTGAATATAGGCATGTAGACGTCTTAACCCCCTAGAGGGAATTAAGTATGAGCTTTACAATTTGCCAAAACCTTTACTTTCAAAGTGGCTGATCTCGTGGGCGGTAGAATAGTCCTCCATGAGGTTATATTTTTCTTTTTCAAGTCTGGACATGATACATGTGCATACCTTGGTGCATCTGTATGTAAGAGAAACATGGAGGAATTTGTCCCCAAATAATGTTCGGGGGTGCCATGAGCCAATTTGCCATGCAGATGCCTGAAACCGCTGTTAGATATATATCTTTAAAAAGAATGACGTGTGTGACAAGCACCTCAAAAATGTGTTTGAGTTTGTCAAAAAATCAACAAACATATAAAAATGGCAAAAAGAATAAGAAATTTAAAAAATGCTGCCAATGAAAAATATTTTTAGCCAACAGTTACTGGCATAATTTGTGTTTCTGGGCATTCCTTAGACTTTGATTTTACAAAGAAATGCAAAGTTTTCCACTTACTGAGGAATGAATCTCTGTGGTGCTGGATTAAAAGAGTAGCTTTAGTTTGTTTGAGTTTAGTGTAATTTGCAACTTTATAGTTTGCAAGGAACCCACAAGAAAAATTGAATTGAAATTTATAAAAATCAAAAAGTAAACTTTGTTGTAGTCAAAAGAAAGAAAATATTTATTGTTTTGTATGAATTCTATCGAGGACAGATAAAGAAATTTCATGCCTATCTTTTGTTAAAAAAAAAAAAAAAATTATCTCTGATTTTAATGTTGCTGCCTCTCCTTTCCATCAGTCTTTCCAAAGCATTATTTGTCCATTCCTACTTAGAGTACTAACTAAGTTTGACTGCAAAGAGAACTTTCAGGAACTTACCGGCCCAAAAAGAGCTTGTATTCACTCAAACTTTGGAAATCTGTCATAGCAACACATTATTTTTGTTGTCTGTGATGGCAGTGGGCTTTCAGCCTCATCCCTTGCCTTCAGTTCTTCATTCTGGACCAGAAAGGATTGTAGATATAAAATTTCATCACTAGAGGGCTCTCTGAATGCAAGACCTCCAGAACCAAATATCTCTCCTCCTTTGCTCTCTTCCTACCTCTTTCCCTTTTTTCTTGGTTGGTTTTCCTCTTTCTCTTCCTTGTATCCCCTCTTCTATCTTCTTCTCTCCATATTTGTTGTTCCTTCATCCTCACTCTTTCCCTTCATTTTTGTCTCCTTCTCTCTTCAGCCACTCTTTCCATTCTGTGACCCGCACTTCCTCGTCCTCCTCTCTTCCTTCTTCCTCTTATTTCTTGTTTCTTTTCCTCTCTTCTTCACCTTGTCCATGTTTTCACTTTCTCACAGATTCCTATCCTTCTTCTCTCCTTATTTTATTTTTTCACTCCCTCTAAACTTTTCCCTTTTCTTCTTTCCTTCCCTTGCTCCTTTTCTGCTCAGTTTCTTGTCCTTTCCTTCCTTTGCCCACCTCCTATCTCTTTCCCCCCTTTCTTCCCATGTACCTTTATTTTTATCTTGTTTCTAAGTCACTTTTTTAGTTTCCGTTGCATTCATCTACATTAATTCATTCCATTTTTCACTTTCACCTTTCATCTCCTCCTCTCCTTATTGTGTCTTCTGCCCTTGTTTGTTTGTGTCTACTTTCTCTGCTTGTATCCTTTCACTTCTTTTAACTTTTTCCCACTTTTTTTTATCCCTTCTGCCTTTTTTCCTCCTTTCCTGTTCTCTCTTTCACCATCTTACATTCACCCGTTCCTTCTTTCTTGACTCCTTTCTCCCCATTTCCTCCCATCTTATGGCATATCTGAGAGAGAGAGAGAGAGAGAGAGAGAGAGAGAGAGAGAGAGAGAGAGAGAGAGATCAGACTGAAGCACTGAGTGGGTTGAGCAGCAGGAGTGTGTCTGTCCTCAGAGCTGTGGATGATCCAGTCTCAAGTGTCACAGAGAGCAAGGAGTCTGCTGGACAAACTGGTTGTAGTAGACAAGAAACAGGATTAGTCCTCCGAGAACTGAGTCTCATTCATCAGGACAACATTTTCAAACTCCAGGATGATCTATCACCCTCCGAATCCGCACAGAGCATGAAGCAAATAAATAATTCCCCGAAAGAGGAATAAGAAGAAGAAGAGGAGGGGGAATAAAGTCAGTCTAACAACAAAAGAAAAGAACAACAAAGAGTCGAAATTGATGATTTCGGGGACTATAGGACTTTTAGTTTCCTCTGAGATCCAGAAGAAAAGAGGAATAAAGAAGAAAAAGTGGCACGAGAGAGGAAGGCAAAAGGTTTATTGTGAGAACAATCAAGAGGATGTGGTGTCTGTTGCATTTATTCAAAGATAAGAAGAAATAAAAGGAGATGCAAAGAGGAAAATAACTACCAACAAGCAGGGGACAACCACAACCACAAGAGTCCAGAAAAATCCGGACAGGAACGTGGAACTAAGCAGAAAACAAAGAGAAAGAAAAAGATTATATTCTTCTGTCACCATTTTATTGATCAAATATGTTGTAAATCAACATTTGTGAGAACTTCACTCTCAAGGAAGACCTAAGAAAGACGAAGGAATATTGAATCAAGGAAAAGATTCTGAATTAAAAAGAATATTTCTATTTTAATTTAAAAAAGAGACAGTTCAAGAAAACTAGAGAGGACCAACTGAAAAAAGTCAAAGGAGAAAGAGTCAAAAGTGAAGGAATAAATAAAAAAAGGGGAATAAAGTAAAAAATTAAGAGAAATATAAGGAAAAGAAGACAGAAAACAGAGGACAAGGATAAGGCAGATAAGGAGAAGAAAAATAATAATCAAGAAGAGGAAAGGCAAAAAGAGAGAAAGAATGAACTAGAGGAAAAAAAACAGACCAAAAATAAGGACAAAGCTAAAGAGTAACAGGGACTAAAGAGCAAAAGTAGAAACAAGGAAGAAGCAAAGAAAAATATTTCTTGAAGGGTAAAGAATCCAAAAGAACCAAGAATGAGGCTCCTGGTGCTTCTTGCAGCTCCCCTCTCCATCCTCATCCTCCACATTGTGGTGGCAGTCCCTCTGGCAGGCAGCATGGCCCCAGGTCGGTTGGAGCGCTGGGTCCGCTCAGGCCTCCAGTCACTGCAGTGGGACCAGCTGGACCGATGCCTCCGCATGTCCTCACTCTCTGAGGCCGAGTGCAGGAGGCTCGCCCACCTGCCACTGTCTGCTGTGGCTGTCTATGTGTCGGAGCCACGCACAGCTGCAGGTAGGGACATTTACACACTTTATACTATTATGACTTATAGTTGATAATGCGAGTATCTGGCATCCACGGAGAAACAACCAGTCAATGTATAATTTTAATTGTAAAATAAAAACAATTCAAGATTAAATTATATTGCTGGTTTGTCAGATATACCTAAAGGGTTAATCCATTATGTTTGGGTTCCCGAGACTACTTACTAACTAAATATTCTCAAAATTTTGTTCCTCTGTTTGTTTTAATCAGCGTAATTATCATTTTACATATATCATATCAGAATCAATTATCAATAGCATTCATTGTCATTTACAGTCAAATATGTCAAAATCATCATTATTATTATTATTATTATTATTATTATTATTATTATTATTATTATTATTATTATTGTTACATAATTGCAGTAGAAAAAGCAAATGAAAATAAAATATTGAAAAAAGAAATGTCCGAAAAATTTTATTAGGCTGCTTCAGTTTCTTCAGTTTTTAATTTTAAAAAAATGCTGTTTCACTGTCACACTGTCATGACTCACTGGGCCACCTTGTTAGTGTAATTTGTAACACCTGTGCTTTTCTGACTAAGTCAGCTGTTGAAAAGACCTGTAAGAAAACTTAAAAATCATTACATGTAGCCCTATCGAATAAACACAAACATAATGTAATGTCACATCTACTAAGTTATTTTATAGAGATTTTATTCAATTTAAGATTTAAGTGACCATGTTATATTTAAGATAAAAGGAAGTAAAAAATATTGCTAAAACTGGAATTTATTCCTCTGATGGTTAATGTAATGTGTAGTCTACCTATGAGATCTAACATTATTATGTGTCACTATCTGACTCTTGTGGACAACCTCTTCTTAAAAACTCCAGGTAACTCAGATAAAGTTCTGGCCATTCTGCCAGACTCCTCGGGTGGGATGGTGAGCTCCAAATCACGAGGAGGTTATAGCGTCAGCCAGGTGCTGAATAGAGGAGAAGCTCCACACAGACACCAGCAGCCTTTCCCAGACTCCACGGCTCATGATGCTGTGCTGGTGCTGGATCCGAGCCCTGGTGAGAATTTTGGGCATCCAGTGGTCCTCTTCTATGTGGATGTGAATGTGACAAAAAAGAGATGTTCCCATCTGGATGGCATTTATCTAGGTAAGTCAGCAGACCCTGCAGTCTTTCTGTGCTTATACTCTGAAGTCACAAGTTAAAAGTAAAGTTGTAAACTAAGTGCCCACAGGTGTATCTGACTGTCAAAAAAAAAAGGTTTATCAAATCAAAATTGAAGATAGAAGGACTTTTTGGTTGCAATTAAAACATTACAAATGTATGCAAACCTTTATCAATTTCAGTTGACCTTTTTTTTAATAGTTTTGTTCACTACAACATCCAGTTTTATGCAGATGATGCAATTTTATATTCCCCAGCTCCAGTTAAACACAGGCTAAGTCTCCATATCCTTATTCACTTCTCAACCACAGACTTGTTTTGGATGCAAACCAAATGTGTGGCATTCTCCACATCCACCTGTGTCTCTGACTGTCCTGTCATCAAAACTTCAAATTGTAGCTATATCACTCTTGCTGGGTCACACTTGACAGCCCACTGCCATTCTCAATGTTTTGAATCAAAAATGAAAAATCTACCTAGGGTTATCTGTATAAACTGAAAGTATTGAACAATTTACAATAAATACATTGCACCAGAAACAGCAATAAGCAAATCTGTATCCCTGGGTGGGACTCCACAGTCTGTTAAAATTCTAAGCAGAAAATAAAAAACAACAACCCATACAAAGGTGTATCCATAAAACAGCAGATGGTGATGGGAGGAGTTTTTATCAAGGTTTTGATGTTGTTGTTGTTGTTGTTGTTGAGTATCTTGAATGTATGTGTATAAAGATTTTAAACCAGTTACAGTAATAGCTTATCACTTGCTGGGACCAAGTTGTGGCACAGTACGAGAAAGTAAGTGGTGTGTGTGTGCATATACAAATTTCCTGCATCTACTCAGTTGATTCTAATAAATTTAAACTGATGCAAGTCACATTTTGATATGTTGGACAGCATCAACCCTCTGTCCTTTCACCAAAATCTCAGATGGAGGAGGGTCATTTCATCAAATCGAAAAAAAAAAATTGGTAGGAATTGATAGGAATGATACCGTGTATCAGCTAAATTTATTACTTCTACTGTGAGCGAGGATGCAACTTTTTGTTTGGACTCTGTGTGTACAGAGATGACTGATCATCTGTGTACATCTGTACTTTATTGCCTGAGCAGATCCTGGGTAGGTCATTAAATATGCTAAATAAAAGTGGCTCTAAAATCAAACCTTGAGGCACCCCTATAAAATACTCTAAAAATGAAAATGAATGTCCATTATATTAATCCTCTGGTTTTTAGTTATCAAACAACTGAAGTTTGCCTGTCTTTTCTAAATCATAAACCACTGCTGCAGCCAACTTTAATGAAGTCAATTGCAAAGAGCGCTTGTGCTAGACTGAATAACATAATACTTAAAGCTTTATTATTGGGTGTTTTTTAATCTTATAATTGTTTTTATTACTTCACTCTATTTGTCCGAATTGTTGTGTTTTGTATGTGTTGTATTTGCTGTCCGCTGTGGGGTTCTTTTGCAATGGATGTTTAAGATCTCTAACCATTGTATAAATAGATTTTAATCTCAAAGGGACTACCTGATAAAATAAAGTTAACATTAGTGGCAGCAACATGATTGCTGCAATAAAATAGCTAGCAAGTATAATGGAAAAAAAGCCTGAGAGATTAGTATCAGTAGTTGATGTAGCATATGCTACTGCATCAAGAGTAATACATCACAGCATGGATATTGGAAATAGTAATAGTATTCAAAAGCAGTGCTACAGTATCTGGAAATCATGTTACTAGTAAAGTCCAAATGTCTTCGGTTTTCTTTATTGTGTCTGAAATTTTTCGTTTGAATCCATGCAGCAAGTGTGTGTGTGTATTTGTGTTTGTGTTGATTTGTTCAGTGTGTGTGTGTGTGTGTGCTCTGCTTTTAATTCAAACAGAGGAGATAAACAGTTGACTGTGCCTGGTCTTACCCTCTGAAAGCTCCAGTTATAGCTTATTGTCTGCTCTTGCACTGTGCTGTTCAGAGGTAGCCTCATTAACCATCCGCTTCCACATCGTTTCACTTTGTGAGAAGTGTCTGGCCACTCTCCATTGAGAAACATTTACATCATGGTGGGCAGGATATTTTCAACTTCAACCAATCGCTACTGCTTGGTCATTACG
>JAQLOL010000005.1:2482833-2495434 GCA_029783665.1 Naso thynnoides | reverse complement strand
GTACGCCGTCGTTCCGGAGCGGAGCCGTTCCGGAGCCGTTCCGGAGCCGTTCCGCATCCAGTGTATTTTAGGGGTAAGGGCCCTATCTTCTGCCCGGTGCAAAAGTGGAGCACAGCACAATGTAAGTATTATCGCTACTTTTCAACCAATGCAGTTGTCATTTTCACTCTCAGTGCCTACTTCGCCTCAATAGCAAATGTACTTGCACAGTGTTGGCACAAGGCTATTTTGTGGCACTAGAAAATGTTTGTACTATTGACCAACAAAAACCACACGTAAAGTCTATCACAGTGTTGTCCTGCTATTTACAGGGTGCACTATTTAGATTTATGTGCACAGGCACGTTCACAGAGTGCATATATTCTGCCTGTGACAAGACATCTACGACATTTAAATAACAGTGTGTCTCCGTCCAAACGCACCTGGCTCTTAAAGGGGATGAGAGACAATATGCTTATTGGTAAATCCCTTATTACAGCTAAAACATACCTATGATTAATGGAAGAATTTAATCCAGCCCCTCTGCGCCTTGTGCCTTACTTTGCGCCCAGATAATGCACCATCTAAATAGCAAAGTAGACTTGAACACACCCCAGTTGAACTTGCATTGTGCACTTTAAACTGTGCGGCATAGATTGTTAAAATAGGGCCAAGTACCTGTTTGCTTTCTTGACTAATTTTGACCAGTTCGCCTTGAATCAATTGAATTGATCTTTTTCGCATAATAGAAATCATGTTTCAATAATGTTAGCCATGTAGCAAGAAAAATTAATCCACTGCACTTTTGATGTAGGGCACAGAGGAAATAATAAAACTGTATGCAGCCCCACAGACTACATCACCCCTGATGTATTTTAATGTCTGCAAGTGTCAGAGCCTTTCAAGTCTTTTTCAATATCACTCAGACTGATGAATAACCAGACATCTGTTTCTTTTTCCTTTGTTGACCTGTCATCATGCATCATCTCACATCCTCCAATCAGCTTTTCATATAATCTCTTCATTCCTCTCTTTGTGTCTACTTTAATCCTGTTTTCCTTTCACCACATCCCTCTTTTGCTTTCATCTCTCTTACTCACATTTGTTTTTTCTTTTAGCTTTGGTCATGTATTATCACTGCAACTGTAATTGCATTGCAACACACTGCTGTCATTTCTGATGTAGAGTGTGTGTTTACACACCAATGGCCAGTACCACATTGTTGTTACAATGCCTTTTGTGTTCCTAACTCTTTAGTAAAGCTTCCTAGATGCATGACACGTGACTTGGTAGTATATCACCTGTGTGCGACCACTATAGTCGTCCTGTTGGTGCAGACCTTGGCCAGTGAAGCCTGGATGTTTCTCTCTGTCTGGGTGTCCAGGGATGATGTGGCCTAGTGGACCAAACACAGTCAATAGTGTAAGTAGAGCATGGAAAAAATAGTATGATTAAAGAAGCTTTTCTTTCCAATGTACATGAATATGAGTCAAAAGCTGCGGACACAAGCACCTACAAGTCCAAACAAAAGTTGATCGACTCGTCTTGCCAGAGACCGGCATTACCCTACAGTGTACGTGTGCTGCAGGTGTGAAAAGATAGATCCCACAGCACATCTGTTTCAAAAATGATTTGCACATGTTGTGTGTTCGGTGTCGGTGACATGGACACACTGGAGTAGACACCTCAGTGGATAAATGTTCTAAGAAGTATGACGAGATGGAAAGTAACTTCTCAGCATGGACAATATAAGTAACCTCCTCAGGTGTTGCAATCTTTCTTGTTCTGGGATCAGGTATGAGGGCTTTTTACTTTTTGAGTGTTACCATTCATGCAAACTACACATGAAATTGAGTGCACAATGGCAATGGCATGTGATCTGCTAGTTTACATGTTGTTAACGTTGTGGGAAGCGCTGGCGTCCCTGCATCCTCACCTCATCCAGCAGAATGATTTGAGGTTCCTTCAGGATTGTTCGAGCAATTGCCACTCTCTGCTTCTCCCCACCGCTGAGCTTCAGACCTCGTTCCCCTACCTCTGTGTCATACCCTGGTTGGACACAATGCCATTATCTTTATTATTATCATCATTACTGCCTTTGCTGTATCTAGATTTTACAACAGAATTTAAAACGGGTCTAGTTACAGGGTCCTTACCCTAACCTTAACTTTGACCCTAAGTCTAATTCTAAGCAACAAAAATGTTTTCATCTTTATGATCAACACACACACTCACACACCCCAGCCTGACCCTGAGGTAGCTCCAGTATCCTGGCATGTATGTCAGCAGCCATGGCAGCTCTCTCCACCTCCTGGTTGCTAGCTGTAACGTGACTGTAGCGGATGTTGTTGCCAATGGTGTCGTTGAAAAGAACCGTATCCTGGGGAACCACACCAATGAAGGACCTCAGAGAAGACTGCCGTACCTTGGCCAGAGAAAGGGATGAACTGTCAACCACTGAAGCAAATACTAGGGTTTTGCTAATGTGAATTCAAATTGGAAACACCACTGAAATCAGAATGTACAGCCTATTGTGTCAACCGTTCTCATCTGGGCTTGTCATTGTCATTGTCACTGTCACTATCATTCCCATTGGTGTCTGATACCGACGCACAGGGTTCCATTTAGTGTCTGGGTTCCCCGCACAAAACCTTCCTGCTGCAAAGAACTTCTAAACACGTGGTTTAAGTTGTGAAAAACTTGTTATTGTAGTCTTCACTTTTGGTTTTGCACAGGTCTTTAATTTAGCTCCCTGTTTCTGTGGGTGACCCACTATTTTTAAAAGACACCAAGGGTCATGACAACGAGTCAGTATTTGATGAGTTGGGAATGAGAACGAGCTGTTTGTGTTGAACTGGGTGGAATTCTCTCTCAACTTGATTTTTCCGTCTCTTACTCTCTCTCTCTCTCTCTCTCTCTCTCTCACACTCACACACACACACACACTCGCACGCACACACAGACACACATCATACATCTACATAAATGTTGCATGGCTTAATTCATCCTATACTATATAATGCATGCTGCCCCAGGTCACAGACAGCACACGTCCTGAAGCGATTTCTGTCCCTATCTCTCCCCCCGGCTTTTATATATCTATGATTTTATCCTCTTTACTTCTTTTTGCTTCACTACATAGTTTTTAACTGACACGAGTATATATTTCCATATAATGTCTTATCATGCACATTGTAACAACACAGCTTTAAGGGCTAATCAAACATGTATTTCAAATATTTGCAGATGTACAGAATAAGTTGCACTGTGAAGAGTTGCTCCATTTTGATGATCACAGTACCATCACAGCCCGCTGAGTCTATAGACCCCTTGTCTGGCATGACGGTTTTGTTCCATCGATTGATTTTCTGTATCAACAATATATTAGTAACTACTTGTAATGTGGTAGGGACTACTTGTAGTTATGAACGATGCATAATAGTATCGTCAACCACAATGTTCTTATTCATTTTGCCGGCCAGCAAATTCAGCTTTCGTCAGCCTACAGCATCTAGGAGATGGCAACCTTTTTCCGCTAAAAAGGTCAGATAAGTCACTGTACACTTACTGCCCCGGAACACATGATTGAAAACCAAAGCTAGTGACTTCCTCATGAACACTGGATTGTTAAGCAGCAGGGGGAAAAAATAACATGCCAGGGAGGACTATGAAATAAGAACCACACCTCTGGCCTAGCGTTATCAAAATAATTCTATGAATATGGCAACATTCATTTATTGTTTTTTATATCGAACAACCGCAAGAATACCCATTCGTCATTCTCTAATTGCAGTAAAATGGTGGCAACAAACCACATGAACAGCTTCTCTAATGTGAATGAATTAAAAGAATTTGCCAATGTATTTTAGGCCTGCTGCCATTTGATGATTAACACACAATCCTTACTATTTTGAGTGAGTTACATTAACTGTCCCACTGTGAAGAATAAACCAATTTACATCTACAGTTTCTAAAGAGCAAATGGCACAGACTAAGAAGGACTTTATCCATCTTGGTCTGGTCAGTTCCATACCAAACAATTATTGGTATCAACAGAATACTTACAGCATTTACAACTCCATTTTTAGGAGAAGCTTTGACTGAATGAACTGGTTTTTGATCCAGTTAGTCAATAAAGAGTGCTTTGTCCCCACCCCATCAGTCCCCACATGAGGGAAAAACACAGATCTTCATTGAATAAAACTTCTAAAAGCTACTTTGAAATACATATATATATTTTCAACAAACAAGCAAGGTAATTATTCCAAAGTAATGAGTAAAATGTAAAAATAGTGGAGGAAAAACTGGACAGGAGCCAAAAAATCCAGCCCTAGCCCAGTCAAAATCTAACAAAGTCTGCAATTTCTTTAGCTTAAGTCTGATGCAGCTGCCCAACACAAAAATGCTATCTCTGATGCTCACTGTCTCTGACACATTAAAAAATGCACACAAAAATACACACTGAAAATGTAAATTTATCTTAGGCCTAAAAAACAACCACCAGTGCCACCAACAATCATGCCTTTAAACATTAATTCTGACTGTCTATTACAGAGCTGCGCATTGCAGTGAAGAATTTTGTGATTAGTAAACACGGTTTTACAGCCTACTGCGATCTATTAGCTTGTTTATAGTCATAATTGAACCAAATCTCCTCCAAAATACAGCTTTTATTATGGCCTAACCATTTAGACTCTCTAAGGTCCAAATTCTCTCAAGTAAACTGTCAAGTAGTACCCAAATTAGTAAAATATGTATAAAATTTATAATACAATCATAAAAAATCATAGGGGTTACACTCTGTGCATATATCAGCATAATGAAATGTGAGAAGTTAAATGATCCCAAGCCTGCTGAGTTAAAATGATTACAAAGCTCAGCCACAGAGTCAGACTTGGACTTGTAGTTCTCTTTCAGAGATTCTTGTTGCAACTTGTAACACACACAGTCTGCTGCTTTTTCAATACAAGAGATACGGATTTGCTGGACACAATGCGTCCAAATTGTGGATTACAACAGAGAGCAATTGGCCCGTTGTGGTACATCTGACATAGTGGCAGTTGATCGTAGTGCAGCAGCAGGTTGGCAAGTAATGCTACAAACTAGCCTGTGGTGAACTACAGAGGTGAGACAAGAGCCAAATGTGTCGTATTTGTTTTTTGTTTTTTTTTATGTTTGTAATCATAGTAGTGCTATATTGTGCAGAGAGGTGCCCAACACAACTTAATGTAGGCTCTATAATAATCTAATTTTATGGTGGTATCATGCTAAATTTCACTGTCAAATAAAATTCACAGAATGATTACATGAATATGTCATAGCGTCAGCCATGACTCCAGGTTTTTTCCATGTTTCTTTGTTTTTTCCCTGTCTTCCTCTTGTCACCTCCTCCCCCATCTGTGTATCTGTGTGTTGTGAGCATAGCGTCTTGGCACCTGGTTCCTGCTTAATCCCCACACCTGTCTTCAATCAACTCATCAACTCACAGCTGAATCTGGGCGCCACATTGTTCTCCTTCTCAGTTGCAGTCAGTTGTACTCAGCCGCTCATTACTGTATGTACGGTCTTATTACCCCATGTGTCTCAATAACCTTTGTTCTCCTGTGCCCAGGACCACCAGCGTTAACTAAGCCATGTGGCCACACCACTGTAGCTAGCAGCCAACAGCCTTAGCAGGCGACTGCCATTCTCCTCTCTCTCAGCCTCATCTTCCCATAACTGTCTGTCTTAACTCATCCTTATTATCCAGCTTGTGTCTGTGTCTGCCTTTGGGTCCAGCAAAAACCTCAACCTTAACAAAAATATTTTTGTATTAAATTAGCATTATTGTTAGCCAACACAAGATTATACCAATATGTTGTATTGTTTTCTTTACATAGATATTAATGAACTTTTCGCCCCTAGAGAGAAATGTATCAGCCGTCACTGATCTCTCCAGAAAAAAAAAAATACAAAATCCGTTTTTTAATGACTCTCTGGTCAGTGTGCAGTTCATTGAGTTTTTCCTGTGGAAATCTTTGCTCTGCAGCCACAACAATACAAATTCCATTTCCTGCACCAGCTCGGTTTGGCTGATAATCACTCACTTTCTATTAATTCGATCTTTGCAGTTTACTTTTGGTATTTATTCCACTAAAGAACAACCCAACATGTGTTTCTGATAGAGGAGGGCTGACAGAGATCTAACGCCAAATGTTAGAAAGACAGAGACAGATGGAAATGGAAGGAAAAAGAGGGTAATAAAAACAAATAGGAGCCTTTTTATGTTTTTCATTGAGACATTAACTAATGAAAAAAAAGACGAAATATTAGTGTCAGCTTACAGCTGTCCTCACACACAAAAAATAACAAATAACATCTGTAAGATAATGCAGTATTTAAGATTTTCTTCACCCACCCCTACAAAATATTTTAATGTGATTTCTCTGCGAAATATGTTTAGGAGTTAACAGAGTTGCTCACAGAAAAGAGGTTGGCCGGATGGTTCAAAGCACTGGACTCTGCTGCCAGTAAAACACTTGGCTGAGGTTATGGAAATAGTTTCATTATATACTGAAAAAATCTTCAATAGTTGTAATGGTACAGAGTCTGCATTGATATGAAGAATGATACCAATCTCATGTCTTTACACTAATAACTGAGCCCTAGTCAGCAGCTGCTTGACAAACTGGAAACAGAAGTCAGCATAGCTCTTTGCAAAGGTAACAAGACTTCCATGCTATCACTCATTGCATTTGCACTGTCAGTTACAGTCAAACTGTCAGTTTACAGTTGAAAATGTAACTATGGATCTGTGTGACTGAAGGATGACCATCACTTCAGTCATAATAGAACAACAGTCATCAGCACAGCAGTGCAAACTGGTGCTGAAGTCACATCAACTATGTAAAAATTTGCAAATATACATGATGTAGACCATGAGGCTGCAGCACAAATGTCACCGACAGAAACTCCCTTTAGTGCAGCCCATGAAGTAACTACACTCCAGGTAGAGTGGGCTTGTAGAAATAGAAAAAATCCTACTCCCTGTAAGCTTGAGAAATTACATCAGCCAACCAATGTGACAGAGGCTGCTTAGAAAGTGGCAACCCCAGAGGCAACCAGCAGGGCTGTGCAATGACCGCCTTTGATAACAAGCCTGTCTGTAAAGTAACCCAACTATTTCTCCAGACTTTCTAGCCTCTGTGGAGTTACACATGCTGACAAGGCTGCAGAATGCTCTTCCTCCAGTTCACTGTGAATCCCAAGGACTGGACATGAGTCAGCACCATCTCCATGTCCTGGATTTCTTGATCTTGCGATGGGGCACAGACCGGCCAATCGTCCAGATATGGCAATATTTTGAAACCCTGTTAGTGAAGGGGGGATAAGACTGCTGAGACCACCCAAGTGAAGATCCTAGAGAGCAGTGACAGACCAAACAGCAGAACCTGAAACTGGTACACCTGGCCTTGAAAAGCAAAGCAGAGAAAGGGTCTGTGTTCTGAGCGAAATGGATCTTGGAAATATAAATCTTTTGAATTGAGGGATGTATGCTCTCCTGCACTGATGGACTGCATTTCGATTTTTGTGTGAATTGTTTTGAATCGGAGTGCCTTCAGATATCTGTTGAGATGCCTAGTGGATATTAGTGGGTCCTTGACAATATTTTTTTAGATTCTTGAAAAACAGGGTGGAGGGTTGGGGGGGAGTTGCCACTGAAACTATAGCCGGTACCCATGAGTCACTGTTGATAAAAACCCAGGGGTCCAATTCAACTTCCTCCCAACTTGCCCAAGAAAGTTGGTAGGGAGACTTGACAGTGAACTCTTGACCCAGATGCAGGAACACCATTGCAGCCTTCACACTCTATCCATCCATCCAAAAAACCTGACTGATATCTCATTATAGCACAGATGACTCACACCAGCTTTCAGCCTGCAGTGCTCAGGCAAGCATAGTCTGACTCGTCAGAGCTTCACTGCATGTGGCTGCCATATGCAGAGACAAACAGAGTGGCAGAGGACCAATGGGCCAAACAAACAAACAAACCAAGAAATCAAAGAGGCAATGCTGCGTCCAAAATGTCTGCTGCACACTGCCAATCACCTGAATGGAAGAAGGTAACAAAAATCACATTTTAAAGATAAATAAAATCTTCTCCATTAGTTGAGGAGCGCTGTGTGTGCAGTAACAAGGAAGAGATGGGCAGAGCTCGCCCACCACTAATTAGCTTAGCTAATTAGCGCCCACCGCTAATTAGCTTAGCTTAAATACTGCAAGTCAGTGAGAGTTGCCTCCATCTAAAGTCTTCAGATAAACTTTCCTACAACTCTAAACGGTCCTGTGTGCTTGTTGTGACATATTTATTTACCACATTATGTCATTTTTAGACTAAGATTAGCACTAAACATAATTTTAGAATCAAATACATATCGGAAGTAAACCACAGTGTGCTTGCACAAACCACAGCAGATGTGCTTGTAAGTAGGTCAACAAAACCAAACAAATGTCTGTTTAAATTATTAGAATTATATAAAAATGTGATTAACTATTGAAATTCAGTGATTAATCACAATTTAATGTTTGACAGCCCAGCAAACTTGATATCACCTGCAAACAGATATGTAAATTGATCTACCACAGGTGCATACTGAGAACTGCACCTTTCAAATGAGCAAGATGTCAATTTAGCAATTTAGCACCTTTCCCTTAAGAATGTGCAACATGGGATGTTTTTGCCTGAGTGTGCAAAATACAGGGAGGAGAACATGCAAATACAGTAATATAGCACAAGCATTGCGATTTATCCAGCATGGAAGCTATTTCTGTGACTGTGATTGCATCTGTATATAATATGTATGAAAGGAAGGCATTAATTTGCCCAGCACAGATGGCTGCTGTTATCGGGGCAAAGAGGAGGCATAGGGGAAATGACAGAATGCATAGATTACTGGTTCAAACATAATAGCTATTTAGAGTGAAAAACATATTTTCTTAACTTTGACACCAACTTTTGCATTTGTGAAATAGTGACAGGCAGTCTTTTATCATTGCTGACAGGATGTGCATTTTTAAACAGTTGGGGAGAAGCTGGTTTCCAAGAACGTTCTGGGATGCTAGAGCTTGGCTGTGAATTTGAAACTCAGTTAGCATGGCTTTGATACTTTGCATTAAAAGATGGTGAGATTTTAATGAGCAGTATCTACTGGTAAAGGACTAATGGGGATGCTGACACTAAATATTGAAGAAAAACCTATCTGAATCATGCTTTTAGTTAAACTGGGTCTAATTTAAGATCTTATAGGGGCTTGAACATACTTAGTGGAAAGTCAGTTGATTGAATTGAGGGCATGACATGCTGAAGGGGATGTCTCAAGGGAACATTTTTGGAGATCCTCAAATTTAAAGTGAGAATATGCATCAGCTATAAGTTTTTCATGACAAAGAATAAAGTGCATTGGAAAAAGTGAAGTTATTTATAACCATAACCAAACTGGCAGCATCATTAACACAGTGAATCCAAGGACTGTACAAAGTCACACAAAGTCAGTTCCATTTGTCACATCACAGGGCCAAAAACTGCAGATCTGAGTTGCAGCCTTCTTATAACAGCCCAGTATCTTTTAGATTTCGAACAGAGTTAACCAAAACTGACAAATGAAAGACCATAAGGGATGATGTGCACAGCAAAATATGAGTGGCTACAATGTTTTGTTTTTTTTTTGAGAAAGATGGTGGCTGACCAACATTTGATAGCTGCTCAGGTGTGAGATTTATCTTGTGGTAGTGAAGCTTGCATTACTGCCAACTACATAAAAGGCATATCTGATTTTTTTTTAGGCAGCTTTGTGCACCTCCACAAACCAAGTATATGAATGATTGAATGATGAATGATTTTATTTGGCATTATAATATAAATACAGAGTCATATACAGTATTAAAACATCAGGACAACGCAAAAAAAAGTCAGAAGACTTCTTTCCATTGCAGTCCCAAAGGTAAGGCAGGCAGAGGACAAGCGGGACAAGTGTGCCCCACCTCCCATTACTACATTGCTAATAAATAATCGAATCGAACTGTCAAAAACTCATTCTCACTCAGACATTCTCAATACAAATTTAGTGCCTTTGTACACAAGACTAACATATCAAAAATAACAACAAACTTTCAGTCAGGACTCCCAGCCCCCTTGAGAGATTATTAGGCTATACTAACCTACTTTGCATCCGTTTCTTTAGTTGTTTTTTAAACTCATACAAAGACTGGGCAGATTTCATTTCATTGGGGATTTTGTTCCATAAAATATTAAACTGATTAGCATTATTAAAAATCTGTTCATAAAGAATTCTTTTAAGGATTTTACTTAAAACACTAAAGATAGATACAGGCCTGTAATTACTTGGTTCCACTTTGCTTCCTTTGGTGTATAAGGCAGCAACTCTGGCCTTTTAGATTCTTGGGGGACTTTTGGTTGGGAAATTGACAGGTTAATAATGTGAGTGACATAAGGTGCAATGACCTCTGCCCCATATCTCAAGAATTTAATGAAAATGCATTTGCACATCAGAGTTGGTATGAGCAGATGGAAACCTTGTCACCTTTTTATACTAAAAAAGAAGTGAAATAGTACCTCAATGCCTCATCTGCAGAGGCATTACTTCACATTTCTTTATGCAGATGAAAAATAGCGAGAAATAACAAGTGCTAACAGTATAACGGGGGAACGGCTGGTCTGGCTCTGGACAGGGTTTTAAATATGTGTCAGCTAGAAACTTGAAATTTTATTAAATAAAAAGCTTTATTTTGTTTGTTGAATCATGACATGAACAGAAATTAAACTAGAATTACTTCCCCATTGTTGTTTGCCTGCAGGAATTGATCAAGTTGCACTTTACATCTTACATCATGTCCAGACTCAACTAATGACTTTGTATTTTTAGTGAAAATGAAGCTGTCACTGTATTGACATGTATGATTTGAGTGAATAAATTCCAGGTAGAAACATGCTATCTTCACCTTCAGATTAAAGAGTGCAGAGGACTAAGAAAGCTACTTTCCACGATGCAACAGCAATCACCTGAGGGTCAATATTAGCAAAGCCAGGGAGCTACTTCAAGGCCTCAACGATCTATGTTGCAAAGAACTACAAATTCTAAAACGTGTATGCTTTACACTCATCTTCAGCCTGACAGCACAAAAGACTGAAACAATCAACACAGTTTCGGTGTGCCCCCCTTAGATCAGTGTCACCAGTTGAGTGTTTAAGCAAATGTGAAATATGGTCACAATGTTTCTTTTTGTTTCTGTACTTTGGCAGTGAACAATAACATTATGACGTCACAGTGACAATAACCTTCTATCGGATAGAAAAGGCATTACACCATCCTATCAGACTGTTGTGGGCGCTTCTATAATTAAAAGGTCACCATGACCTTAACCTTTGACCGTCAAATCAGCAAAGTCTCTGACCATGACTGTTGCTGGCAAATGAAAACAATTTGTGGTTTAAGGTGCTACATCTTCAGTGTAGTATATAGAGAACAGAATGGTATCAACCCTCTCATTGCAAAATGTTGGACTATTCTTGAGTCTTTTGCATCCAGTGAAATCATACTAGATACATCTCATACATCTTAACATGCTGAGTCAGTTTTACCATGTGAACATTATCGATACAGATCAAGATGGTTAAGGTGTCATTCAAGGTAAAACATGTCTGAGAGTTCTCTTAGAGTGATGCATTACAATGGTATTTAGAGGGTACAACATAACAAGCAATGTGGATTTTAATAGAGTGTCAACAAGCAACATGTGAAACAGATGGTGTGTTAAATTCCTGGCATCAAATCCCAAGGACAGAATTCTCTAGGTCCTTATCAGTCTCACTCTGTAACAAAGGTGAGACTTTATGACCAACATCTGAGACAAATTCTATTTTATAGATTAATCTCTCACCTCTTTTCTTAAATAATTAAGCTATTAAAGGGAATTACTGCCCAGTGAAATACTTTTACTATGTCAGTTTCTATCATTCTTCTCCATAACAAATAACTCACTCATCTTGTCAGTAGATCAGTATGTTGATGCATGATATATCAAAGTAATTTTTAAGTAGTAAGTTTGCACAAAGTAAGTTTTTTTTTAAATTAGCATCATACTCCTGCTGTGCAATAGCATTCAACCGTGGTCACAGTTGCTGTTCTTGTTCTGCTCTTGTTGATTGAACTAAACCAAACAAAAACAGACAGTGGATTAAAGACAATCAGAGAGAGAAAAAAAACGGACATTTATTCGAGCTTCATCTTCCTCAAAAAAACCTGATTGATGAGCAGTTTGAATCAAAGTAAAGAGATGACTGTGTGTGTGTTGATTAAACGGCACACCTGCTGTGTAATTATAAATGAGCACCGTCATAATTATCACCAGCCTGTTTATCTAAACAAACAAGTCAGTCTGAAACAGGTGTGCATGTGTGTTTGTGAGAGATTGGCTTTTATTGAAACTTTTGATGAATCATAGTCAGTTTAACTACAACTGCAGAAAATGCACTATTTACAAGCTTGCACGCACACATGCACACACACACACACACACACACACACACACACACACACACACACACACACACACACAAACACAA
>JAQLOL010000005.1:2460048-2475827 GCA_029783665.1 Naso thynnoides | reverse complement strand
TAGGAAAGTCTACAACACACAGTGTAACATCATCCTGGCTTTGTTGCCTACATGCATATGGTCCTAATGCTGACCTCATACTGACACTTTTAATGGACAAAATAATCAACATGTTTTTAATCTCTGGTCTCAAAGTACCATCTATTAAACAACCTGTCACTGAAACTGAGATCAATCAATCAGGTTCGATCAAGTCTTGATCTAATTTTTATAAGCACTCCTTACATGGAAGTGACAACCATAACTTAAATGTAGACTTGTGATTTTGATCATGGATTATAACTTTTTTTTTCTTTTTTTCTTTTTTTTTCTGATACCTGGAATTTTCCCTCGGAGACCAGGTAGGCACAGAGCAGAGATCCAGCCAGCAGTCCTGATCCTATGATGATGTTCTGGGTTTGATTCAGCAGAGCCAGGGATGCTGAGCTCTTCCACTCACAGTGCTACACAAACAAAACGAGCAAAAAAAAAATTAAAACAGGAAATTTAGATTTATTACTTAAGATTTGAAAACTGGGTTAAATTTTTTAAACTGAAGGTTGCCAGGTTAAGCAAGGTACTTTACACCCACACATGGCAGGTGTGAGCTGTCTGTCTCCAAATAGCTGGTGATTTATATTGGATGATGTTACTCATCATTCCATAGCAACAAAAGCTTACTTGATATTTCAGAATGGCCTCCTCAAAGCAACGGACTTCATAATCCTCAGAGCTGTAATATTTTACCTGTGAAAACACATTATATCCAGGGACTGAATCATACTGAAATGATCTGCAACTGAACTTCGTCAAAACAACTCAAACTTTTGTCAGATTTCATCTTAAAACATTTGGAAACATCCTGAATTAAATGGACAAACATGATGGTGATGATATTCTCTGTGGTGAAACATCACAATATTACCGTCTCAAAGTTGAGCAGTGAGTCCACAGCTCTGGACTTGGCCTTGTTGTCTTGATTGTTCATCTCTCTCCTGTATTTTGTCCTCCACTCCGTGATCAGAATGGTGCAGGCTGCAGATAATATGAGACAGTCTGGTTAATAACAGTTTGGAGTTGTATTTAACAAGATTGTTTATAAACTAGAAGCAGGAACTAAAGTAAGTTTTGCAGTTAATTTGCATATATGCAATGGATATTCATTTAGCTACTATAGTATAAATACAGCAGGAGCCACAGTGTATACAACCAAATATGAAATCATAATGTGTATTATGTTGTGTGTTCAGATTCGACTGGACTAACACCCAGAAGAATGCCTTTTTTGATACAAATTGTGAGCCAAACCTGCTCAGTCTGCTAAGTGCAGCTTAATACAGCTACAGTAAAAATTAGCCTTGTCCCAGCATCAGCAGCAGAACAGATAGACTGCCATTATGAAATGCGCTGTGGTACATTCAGTGGAATTATTGTCTTGTGTGCCTACAATCAGCTGAAATGTGACACAGTCTTCCCTGCTGGAATCTGTGGATGAGTGTGAATGAGTCAATAAGAGGCAAACTGTGAAACACATTAAGTAAAGGGCTGTATATGCTGCAATTTATCTGCTGGGCATGGTCAGATTTAATGTGCAGAAGTTATACTCCAGTGACTGTGTGCAACGTTCAAAGCCCTCCCAACAAACTGGCTCTTAATTTGGTGTGTGTGTGTGTGCATGTGTGTATGATGAACAGGGGATTGATGGTGGGCTGTCACAACTGAACTAATTGGATTGAAACAAATGGTTTGGATCTAACGATCTCAACTGACTTTTCGCTAAACCACACCCCCTTTGTTACTGCTGCTAAATCCGACAAGCTTTCAGAGTTAGCATGGAGCTCACAGTTATTAACTGCCCCCCCATGAGAAATATTAACTTATTTTTGTAAAAAAAAAAGGAAAAAATTATTTCAGACAGAACTTCTGCAATATGCATTTGAATGATACATACAGGATGTCAAACAAACTCAGTAGAGAAAACAGGTTAGAGTTACAAATATAAAGATACATGCTAAAACCTACAGATCACTGTGCAGTCGCCTCAGCTTGAGTTCCACTTCATTTATAAAACAAGCAAGGACTCAAAGATTTAGGACCCGCTGTTTAAAACAAGCGGGGTACATGTGTCTTCATGTAGTTAAAAGTAAAGTTGGGCTGTTTGGACAGGTTGGAGTTAGAGTTAAACACTGCAAACTGTTTACAGCAAGTACTTCCAGACTCCAGCGATAGACTTTAGCTTAGCTGGCTAGGCTTGCTCGCACTCTTAAAAGCTATAGCCTAAGTAATTCAAATTAAACGGCTAATATCTACTAATGACGTAACATGGCCCTAGTGTTTATTTTAGAGTTGCCAAAGCAGACATAATGTTGTTGTACTTGCTCAGAGCAAAACGTTAAACTTTTCAGCGTTTTATTTTGGAAAGGTAAAGAACATAAGTCTCCCTTGGAAAGTGATGCTCGAAAAACAAGCATCACTTTTAAAAGACCGCCAGACTCAATATTTAACCACAACAAGCTTGAAATCCACAGAACCAACCTGAAAATGATTTTAAAAAATCTTAAAAGATTTAATGAGATTCAATGGAGCAGAGCCCTGAAGCTGTCAGGCAGAGTTGGCAAATCCTACATTCTGATTAGCCTGTTCACGTTAGAAGGTGGAGCTTAGCAAAAGGTCAGTCGCTTTCAGACTGATTTTCTCCTGCTCATACCAAATTTTTAGACAGTATCCAGAATAAAGTTTTAATATTCTTGGGACATGATCTCCTGGTAACAACTTAATTATTGCAATATCTTCATTTGACATTGAAAAAGAAAACCGAAGATCTGGAAATGCAGATATACAAACTGGAGTCATGATAAAGAAGCTTTTGCTATTGTCACACCACTCTTGCCGATTAATTTGACAGATATGTAACACAATTTTAACTGCTTTTTATCAAGAATTTGCATGATAAATTGTTGCAAAGGACACTTGGTCATTTGTTTTTGGAATTAAAAAGAAATAGGCGGAGGAGGAAAATAAGGGGAAAATGCACTTGGAGTGTTGGCTCAGGGTGTCAAAGTCCTTTGATGAAATCCACTTAGATCTATGAATAAGTAAAGAGGTGTTTTTTAATTTAAAACAACACTATGTAACTTTGACCACGACTGGTGGCTTCAAAAAAACGAAACTTAACGATGCACGTTCGTACGTCACATAAAACAGCAATTTGAGTAAAACCCAGTCATATTTTTATGGAGATTATGTCCTATGACTGCTCTGCCTCAACTCTGTGATTCACGGAGGTTCATGAAAGCAACATGTAGGCTTTCTGCAGAGTGAAGTTGCAACTGCAGCACCAGGTCATTGCTGGTGACAGCTCTGTTAAAATGAAAAGGCTGCTGACAGACAGAGCAATCGTCAAACATCAGAAGAAAAACCAGCAGGCATTTTCTCTGTAAAATATAACCCGATTTTCCAAAATTGCTGTTTTGTGCAATGTAGTAACATGCATCGTTAAGTTTCGTTTTTCGAAGCAGTGGGTTGCAGTCGAAAGTACGTAGTGTTGCTTTAATGACTTAAAGTGATTATAGAAATGGTTGGAAAACGTAAATGGAAATGAAACACACACACACTTACTGAGGTAGAGGACCATGCAGGTGAATACAATTAGTCCAAACCAGGCGCTAAAGTAGGAGACGAAGTAGATGATGGCAATGATGATGTCACAGATGGTGGGAAGGATACTAAACAGGATGTAGCTTGAGACAAAAACAGTCACAGTTTAGTAGTCACCCATTCATGTGTTTTGTTTACCATGGCTTTATATTCCCATTCAACACCAAATCTACCTATGGGTAGTAACCTGAACCTCAGCACAAGAATAAAACTTGTCATGTTTTGGTAATTGAACCCAGTTAAGGTGAGACTAACTGCCTCCTGCATACCTCAGCAGGTTGTTGATTGAAGAAGTGCCTCTGTCGATGCTCCTCAGCACGTCCCCGGTGCGTCTCTCCAGGTGCCAGCGCAGAGACAAGCCATGCAGGTGGGAGAACAAACACACCTAAAGTGTAGAGAGATAGGGAAGGAGAGAGACATCAGCTCGTGTGACTGTAGGCACAGCCCAAAATCTCACTGAGACCATGTCCAGTGTAAGCCAGCTACATTTGAATTTAGTTTTTTGTGTCAGATGACTTTAAAAGGAAGAAATGACACTCACTTGAAATAAAATACTGTAGACTTTTGTACTCTTTACTTATTGTATTCCGAACAAAATCATTAGGTCATGGGAAGCAGAAGAACATCTGGTTACAGAGATTATCTGTCCAGCTTTAGGCCACTAGTCTGAGGACAGGTGTTCTATGGGCAGAGCCATAAGGCGTGACAGGATGAGCCAGCAAGTCTTACATAAGTATCCACATATCTTGACAACAGGGGGATCCTTGCCCATGCATATGGAAGATTTAAAAGTGGAAATACTGTCTCATTAAAACAAAAAAATCAAACCTGCTGAGACTCAGTAAAGAAGACGATGAAGAGAAGGTGTATCTGTTCAATTTGATGAGGTCAGCTGTAGAGCATATTTTGTTGTTTTGTCAACCCAAAGGGGACAAAGAAGAACAGATATTCCAAAGCTAGTGTTTTCCCAAATTGTTTTCACATGCAAATAGTGACATTTACAGAATGACCTAAGAGAGGCGCTTGGTACCAAATGGGTATGTGTCACATAAAACAAGTGGATCACACTGCTTTTCCAATTACAGAGCAAAGGAAGACGCTTCTGTGGTTTCAGAAAGCACATTACAGCAACACCAGCAGTCTGGTTTCCACATGTGATATCAAGAGGATACATTTTGTATCTGTCTTCATATCCTGTTGAAAATTTCAAAATTAGAAAATAATTCCAGCTTGGTACATTTGGATCTTATTTACATAGTTTGGGCTGTTGTTTCGGTTTTGGGTTATGATAATATTGATCTGCTAATAGAACAGGGCAACATGGTTGAGAAGTCCAATGCCCTGTTTGTGTATTTGTGTATGTCAGTGTATTTAAAAGAGCTGACCTGTCAATATCAACATATTTCGGGTGAGCTCCATAACTAATTTTATCTTCAAATACAATTGATTAGATAAAATAATCGTAGCCTTAAAGGAGAAGTTTAGTCTTTTGCATGTTAAGCCTTATAATAAGGATATTTGCCTTGTTCTCTTGTATTATTATGATGAATGGTGCAGTCTTGAGAACACAAGCCAGTTGGTGACATCACAGCTGGCTGAAAACAACGGAGGTGCAGAGGCATTTTAAGTGCTTCGACAGCTGCCAAAAAACACAATAAATGCTCATTTTAGAAGATTAGAAACATCTCTTTCAGCTGCTACAAGAAGCAAACAAACAGCCGTTTCCGAGTTATGAGCCGTTGTTGAACATCACATTTTAGTGTCTGTACATGAGCGGACACCACTAACATTCAGCCACTTTCTCCTCTTTTGAAATGAGCATTTACTGGGTATATTAAAATGCCCTTGCACCTGCATTGTTTTCAGCCAGCGGTGACGTGAGCGGTGAGCTCTCATTCTCAAGACTGCACCATTCGTCATAAAAAAATGCTGTAGAACATTGTATATGATCATGAATATCCTTATTATAAGGCAAAAAACCAAACTTCTCCTTTAACTGTTGCCTAGTTTGCAATTTGAATTAAGTTTCTTGCCCTATGTAGAGATTTTTCCATCTTTCTCAAGCAGTTACTTTGGTGAGAACATTGTTACTAGTACAGATAGAAATGATGAAGAAAATGCCAAAATTAAGTTGTAATAAGCCAGAGTTATCCTTGAATATGGTTTACTGTACAAAGTAAGACGGTGACAAAGATAAGACAGAGAGCCACGCATTATGAAGCAAAGATAAGCAAAAGACAGCAGAATGAAAAGGACATGAAAAATCATTAAAAAATTATTAGAAGTAAGGTGTGGTACCTGAACGCCTCTGCTAGTAAACTGCTGAACTTTGATCCACATAAACTGACGAAGGTTGCTGATGAAACCAGAAGTACCTACAAGGAAAAGAAAAGGAACATAAAAAAGGAAGCTACAGAATGCCATGATCATATTCACTCTAAAACACATAGTTATAGACACATTCCTTTAGATATGAACACAAACTCATGCACCTGCCCCTCCTCCTTGTAGGAACTTGAGCAGTGTGTAGATGCACACAGTGGCAATCAGCGAAGTCCAGCTGCCTCCTGCAGACAGCTCATTCACTGTACACAAACACACAGCAAATACACACACACACACAATGAGTTCCAGCTTTACCAGCATGAACAAGTGATGAACACATGAATGCATCAATATAATATAATCCAATAGTAAAATCTACATTATTCTTACCTTCCACCAGTGACAAACTCACACAATCATAAACACATTCACACACCCCTTTTTGCCATATAAACACACTCTCATTCACATTCATTACCCTTTTTGTACAAGTGCTGGGAATCAGGATGAAACGAAGAAAACAACATACATGAGGGAGGAGGAAGAGGAGGAGGAGGAGAAGAAGATCCAGAGAAAGAGATATGGTGTGAGAGGAAGAAGAAGAAGAAAGAAAATAAGATTTTAAAAAGATGAAGAGAAGATAAAGAAATGTTTGTAGTATACTTTTTTTTTAACTTTCTAGTATGTGTTTTCAGCAGGAGGTACTTTAAACCCTTTGGCATCGGGTCCTGGAGTCGGAGGGTGGGAGACAGGGTCGTACCCAGAAACAAAACGTCCGTTGTACCGGTGTGTTAACTCCACGAAAAGGGCCACTAATGCCGGCTAAGCATGACTGGCAGGAGGGGTGACCTCCGAGAAATCTCTTTGCGCACACACACACATACACACTAACAACAACCCCCCTCTGACACCCCTTCCACGCCTTCCTCATCACACAAAGCAGCGCTTGGCTTCATTCTCGCAGCATTGGCTGATACTTTCATGTTGCTCCAAAAGCCAAATGGCCAGTTTTCTAAAGGGTAAAGTAGTTGAAGACAAACTGAATCCTGACTTCCTCTGAAGTGGAGACTTCTGGGTTGTTGCCTTGTGGTAGATGCAGTTCTGTATACAAAATAGGTTTGAAAAGACCTTGGCAAATGATGATGCCCCTTGAACAATGCCAGTACTAAGATACTTTACCAATACTAAGATCTCATTCCACAGAAGCTGAGCCGAGCTGTTTTTTTTAAAACAAATTACTCAACCAGCCAAAATGATCTTTTACAGTTTATGGTCAGTTTATGATCTCTGTAATTATTGTATGAAATGATTGCTCAATATATTTAAAGGTTAAAATAATTCTAGCCATCACAAGCTCCTAAGTGATAACAAATTGTGTGAAGAAATTAGACTTTATTATTGTCATAAACTTTTTATTACATCACAGCTAACTAGTCACATTGCATAATTTGAGCGGACTGTTTTTCTAGTAATTTCTAGAAATGTTATTGTTAAACAGCTTTTGTGCCTCTTGTTTAAAATATTAGGTACTAAATTAGTTTTTTCTGTGATCAGTTTTCTAGTTGACCAGCTTATACAAGCCTTCTGATGCTAATGTGTCATTTATACAGCTTTCTAAGTGACTGTTACATTTCTGTTGGAGGGCACACTGCTCTTTATTTTATTCTTTTTACTTTTACTCTTGTGGACTCTTGCATATGTAAGGATTCAGTACTAATTAACTCCGGACGAGATTTAACGCTTCTTTTTCACTTGTGATCCTTTTTTTCTTCCTGGCATGTTATATTATAGAGGGACCAAATAGTTCATTTGACAGCATAGGCCGCTGTGTAAGCTGCTGTTGCAGATGTTTCTCAAGCAGTTATGTTTGCAACTTACACAACAAGCTCAGCAAACAATGTTTGGAATGATAGTTGTAGTAGATGATGTGTCATATCCTTTACCATGACTAACATGTTTCTGCTCTTTCATTTTGTATTCACTTTTAAAAGAGAGGGAAAATACTCTAATAAAATCAAAAAGGTTATAAAAAATGGGGGGGGGAAAAGTATTACCAAAATGGCAAAAGGTCAAAATGTAAGAAATTAAACCAAAATAAAAATGGTCAAAAGACAAATTTCCTTCAAACTCTAGTCAAGCTGCTGCTGTTTAATAATATGACAACCTAAAAACCCATACACACAGTGAATCCCTTCACATTAAAGAAAATAATGACACAATCAATTAGGACATAGGGGAAATAGGTAGGGCACACTGCCATCTACAGTTTGGAGAGTGAAGTGCAACCAGTGGGCCTGACAACTCAGTTGAAGTTTTGTTATTTCTTACTTACATAAAATGTTACACAAAACAAAACGAGCTGTTGTATACAGAAAGGTATCAGTAATTAATGGTTTCCAGAGAACCTATTAGTCATAGTTTGATTGTAAAGTTTCTTGGGTGGCTGAATAATAGGATTTACTCTAATGTTTATAGTGAGATAGCAATGTTTTAAATCACACGTGGTTAAAAAAGATCAGGATCTTATATTCTTTTATAAAATCTTTGCTGTTTTTAAGGTGCTTACCAATGTTCTTGGAGTAAACAGGAACCAGCACATTAACCAGTCGCTCTGCTGCCAGCAGACCAACACACAGCAGCACGAGTCCCTGCAACACTGTTGTGCCTTTGGGCCAGATGTATGGCAGTAACAATCTCACCTTTCTCCCTAGGCCTTGCCAGACAGATGGCAAGGGAGGGGAGGATGGAGAAGAGGAGTGTTGGATCTGCATGAAGAGAGAGCAAAAGCCAAAAAAAGAAAACAGTGATTATTAGTTTCAGCCATCACTCATAAAATCTCCAATTCTACTGAAATGTATGGCAATATTATGGGCTATTATCTTGAATGTTCTTTTATTTTGTTGTTTGCGGATCTCTATGACAGTATAGGTGGAGCCTTTTTTTGCCAGCAGATGACTCACTGTGGCAACCCCTAAAGCAACAGGGAGCAGCCACAAGAAAAGTCACTACAAGTTCAATACCCTGTGGCATAACAACCATGGCAACTATGGTTGGTGACAATTGCAGTCAAACCCAGCAAGATCCTTAAATTAAATAACAAAATGGGTTGGTTGTATATGCACTTGGAACATCACAACATTTTCTTATCTGACACCTCTGTCAGCAGGGTGACATAATTTCTTAGTGACTGCTAAGATTATAAATCACTCTTGGAAAATAAATGACTTAACAACATAATGTTCGATTGGTTTAGATACCAAAATGACTTATGGTTGGGGTTTAAGAAAGATTATGATTTGATTAAAAATAATTACAAAGAAAAACATCTTGGTTAGGGATTTGTTAGGACCCAGTGTTGTCATAATGCCCACATGATTACGGTTAGAAAACAATCTGGCCATGACTATTGTTAATATAAACAACCTCCTCCCTCTGCAGAGTTGGTAACACTATAACATCTCTGGACTTCCTCCTTTGCTCTAAAAAACAGTCATATTATCTATGGCTTTTTTATGGCAACATTATGTTTGCAAAGTAGCTGAAACAGTTGATGCCGTTGTTCTTCTGGAGGATAGTCATATTTAACTAGTCTCTTTTCCTCCATTGGCCAACAAGTACAATGTTATTCCACATAAAGAAAAACATTATGTAACCATTTCACCATGAAATAAAGCTTAAAAATCATTTTGATTACATACTGACTGGTACTAAGCTGAGTGGTCTCTTTGTCTCGGTGCACAACACAACACACTACATCGCACACACAAATGACTGCAATGATTTTTAACTAATGGGTCTGGGGGGGAAGAGTGGAAAAAGGAGGCCACAAGTCACCAGTTTACAAGTCACCATCATTGCTCACCTCACTCACCATGGTGAATTTTGTGGTTGTTGTTGTCGTCTTTGAAATACAGAAGTATACATGCATAGTTTGTTGTATGCCCCATTGTTAAAAAGCTAAGAGTGAGTTAAATGCTAAAAAAGGGCAAAAAATTCTTTTTTTATTCTTTGAAAGTTCTATGGTGCTGTAGGCCTTGTTAATCACTTTTTTTTCTTCTTTTCCCTTCACTGTTATATTTCTGTAAGACAGACAGTGAGTGCTGCAGAGATATCCATGTGGGTCAGTTTTTACCTCCCCTATGGCCAGTTACAGGGATGGGTTTGTTTCAGATCTTAGGATATTTTTGTCCAAATCAGTAATTCTTCTTGTGGTATCATCTTGCCGGAGAATTTGTGGGTGATGTCTTTGATATGAGTTTTTTTTTTTTAAAATGCTGAATTTATATGTGGAATAGTAGCTGTATGACATGTCTGTTTGAACCAATGCTCTTTCGTGCCGGCTCTTGCCATAGGGAGACAGCGTCTGTCCTGGACTGTCATCAGCAACGAGAGGCAGACAATACCACAAACAAACAAACAAAAAAAAAACGTATGTCTCTTTCCATGATGCATGGTGGTTAGAACCTCAATCATAACCCAATATTGAAACATCTACAGTATGTAATTTTTTTTAAGTCATGAGACATATCTTGATTTCAGTTGTCTCGCTAAGTCAGACTTCTTTCCACACACAGTCCACAGTAGGCAAAACACCCCCTGACAACATATTGACTGTTGGCACAGATTGTAAAATTGAAAAGGCAACAACCAATGAGGAAGGGTTGGGGAAAATCTAATCCCATCCCTCTGAGAATCACTCAAAGTGGAAGCAATGCCTAACCAAGTGAATAAAGTCCACTCAGTGGAGTGGGTGGAGTCTGTGGTCTGGGCCCAGGCTAACGGTGGTAAGCTTTTTCCTTATTACTGTTCTTATAATGATGGCAATGCAGAAAAGAAAAGAGATGGTGGAGGAGATTGTGTGAACCGCTGACTGAGAGACATGGACGAGGAAATGTCACGGGGTGTGGCAGGACCCAAATGCAACACAAATTCTCAAGTCGTAGTAGCGGTGGTCTTTAATAGCACTCAGCAGGCAGACAAACTGCATAAATTCACAGTCTTTGCAATAGTACTGAAGCTTAGCCTGAAATGGCAAGTGCTAAGGCAGGGTTCGAACCCGGGTCTCCCAGGCGGCGAGTGAGTTGCCACTGGACCAAGGGACCAGATAGGCTTGATGAAGATAAGCAGGCTTGACAACCGGTGGGCAGGCAGCGATGCAGAAAAATCCAGAGGGAGCAACAGTAGGATAGTCGGGGACAGGCAGAGGATCGATGAACCAGCAGGTCAGGGAAAACAGGAGCGGTGAAACACCACACAGCCACAGGCAGAGACCAGAAAACTCACAGGCAAACTCGTGGTCAGGAACAGAAGGCTGTAGTGTTACTGGCGCAGAGACGAGAAGGGAAGATCATAGATGAGCCGAGTTGGTACCGGGAAGTCAGTCCAAAGGTGAGTGCTGGAAGGTCAGGCATGAAGTGAAGACAATATGGCACTGAGTGGATGAAATAGAGCTGCTAAAAATTGGCATGGTAATGAGACTCAGCTGGGAGCACCAGGTGTGGCTGATTCGGCTGATGAGGTGTGGCCTGAAGGTGAGTGAGTGGAAATTTCCACTACAGCAGGAGAACAGCAAGGTGGATTGTGACAGGAAATGCATTTCAAATATTTTTTGGATGTCAGCAGTTAGATTTGATGGCTTAGTCCATTGTCTACTATGTTGGGCAAGTTACTTTCAAAATATAATATATAAGACTTCACTACTTATTGCTTTCATTTGAAAAGTAATAAATTACCCTAAAATGTAACTGTGTAGAATAATAAATTATTGATTACACTACGTCTCTGCTCCAATTCCACCTTGCGCTCTTCCAACTGGGAAACTTATTTCTGTAGTCATCTCTGTCTCATCTATTCCTCTTACTTTTCCTTATTCTTGAGTTGGTAGGAAAGAGGAGTTGGAGTCATGGCCTGGATGCAGTTAGGGTTAGAGTTAGATATTGATGAGACTCTCAATTTGAAGTTGTTGTTATAGTCCAAAGTGAGATTTAGGATCATCTCTGGCATATGATGTCTTGTCAGTGCTGTTTCAGGAGCTTGTGTGGATCCACAGGTGTTGATTAGGTTTAGCCAGAGTACTGCAAGGTCTCCTCTGCTTTTCTTTGTCTCCCAGATCAGTTGGGAGACCGCCCGTGCCCTCCTGAGCATTCAGGTATTCCTGGGACTCCCCTCTTTTGTACTGAAGTATCTATGTACCCATTCCTCAAGAAGACCTTGAACCTTTACTCTCCACCAGATTACCTTTAAGATCTTCCAAAGTCATCAAGTAGCCTTGGGCACTGCTTGTAGACCCTATAGGGTGCTCTGCTGGGGCCAGAGGTGGAACTTGTTCTTGCAGTCATGACTGCTTCTTTCATCTCTTTCAGGGTGGGCCCAGTGGTATTTAATTGAGTCACCAGCTCTGGAGGTCTTACGAGTGCCTCGCATGGACTAAGGTCTTGCTTACTTGAGGTGTCACTGAAGGTGATGCTGGGACGATGGTTGACCTCCTCTACAGAACACTTGAGGTTGTCGCTTTTCTTATGGCCCAGTAGTTCCTTGGTGAAGCCAAAGGGAGAAGAAATGAATGCACTACGCTTTTGCACCCTTTCCTTGCCCCTCCTTCAGTGTCACTCAGCCTGCCTGAGTGTTATAAGCCTCCTCTTTATGATCTATCTGATTTCAGACAAGGCAGTTTTCTCCTCCTCTTTGGCCTCCTCAAACTGACGCTCAAGGGAATTCAGTTCCTGTCTTAGCTGGCTAATTAAGAATTCTTGTCGGTTTGGCCTTGCTGGAATACTTGTGCCACGATTTTCAGCGACGGAAAACCTATGCACCTATGCTCATAACTAAGTGCACATAGTCAGGAGTTTCTGATCAGCATCTCTCTTTCATATTGCCCCTAGGACCTTATCTATGTCTTCCCAAACTGGAGCCACTCCTTCTTGTAAGTGGCATGTCACTTCACCTGACACTGTTCTGACCTACTGCTGTGTGGAGGGACATGTGTTGTGGGGTAACTCTAGGCCTAGCTCCTCCTCCATCCCACCAGTTTCTGCTACCAGCACTCCAGGACCTATTGTACTGGCTACTGCACCTGTGTGTTGCTACACTCTTCCACCCATGAAGCATGCCATCTTGGTCTGGTGGATCTTCAGACCTGCTGGGTTTTTGCACACCTTGCTGCAAATTCAGACTGTGCTCATAGTCAGTAGTCCATTTGCTTTGGTCATTGCCTGAGGGTCCATCCATTTGGGATTTTCATTCCCTTCTCCTCTCGGGAATCCCTGATGATATGATTCAGAGGGTTTCTTCGTAATGTGCTTGGGTGCTCCTTCACAGGAGCTGCAGTTCAGGTTGCTGGCCCTTGCTGCCCTGGTTGCTGTCTTTCCATGCTGTCAGCTGTCTCTCCAGACATCACCATTCTCTTAATTTATGCCATCCAGTCTTTCCTGGAGGTCACTGGCTGAGTCAGATACGACGGTTCTAGAATACACCTTCTAGTGCTACTTGGACACATCCTCAGTGATGAACACGGGTTCATTGGGTGTTTCAAGTCTGATCATCAGACAACCTCACCAGGGCGACCCAGCCAGTAATGATCAGTCCCTGTCTTGTGTCCAAGTGGCCCGCTTTTCCACAGATCCCACAGATCGGCCTTCCCAATCTACATTCATCATTAGGGCCCTTCCAGCACCCTCCAAGATGTTTTTAATTTCTCCTTTGTACTTTTGTCCTTTTACTCCAAAGAGTTTGAGGGTTTGGTGCAGTGATTGGCCAGCGAATCCCCCAGCACCCAACTTTGACTGGTTCACCACAGGCTTTCCAGCCATTGCTCCTGCACTCCATCGCCAGCTCTGCATATTTCACCATTTTGCGCTCATTGGCCTTTCCAATCAGGTATTCCCAGGGGACAGTAAGCCATTATAAGGAAGTCAGTTACAACCAATGACATATTGCGTTTTTGTTTCATGTAAGACTGCACAATCAGTATGTTTTGTTTATAGCTCAACAGTATCACTACCTTGCTAGCTTTATTTAACACTTATAGCATAGAGGTTTCGGACACAAAGAACATGTTTTATTTATCTTGTTGTCTTTGTAGTTGCACTTGATGTCCTGGTGTTTTAAGTGTGGTGCCAGCCAGGAGAGGGAGAAATAAATTCAACATCGCCCACTCTGATGTTCATGTAAATTTCTTTCCAGGAGTATGCTGCCATCTGGCAGTCTTTGTGATGAGGTGAAGAGTTGTACAAATGGACATATTTATGGACTTACTCATTCAACCTCTCCTCATTCTGTTCCATGTTGTTCAACTTGGGTTCAGGAAGAAAATGGAAATGTGTAGCAGGAAGTGCATAGTAACCATGGTGACTAATCACTGCTGTTGTGGTGTGCATTGCTCTGACTGCAGTTTCGTTTCTGTGGAGCTCCACATCAGGTTACAACGTAGGGCACGGTGGCCAGCGTCTGAAACGTGGCACTGCCATAGGTATGCCATTGGTTGAACACAGAAGCATTTATCAGGCTTAAAGACATATTCACCTCACGGCAGAGGAAACAATGCATTTTCTGTTGACTGGTACAGTATCTAACACTGCAGAACTGCCAGCTGTGCTTAACTAAACAATGTCTCCTTAGCCACCATGAAAATGTCCAAGCAGTGGTCAAGAGTGATTTGTTGCAAACACAAAGGTCAAGGTTAACAAATTTGAACTTCCTATGGAGAGTATACAAAGCTCACTGCAGAAATCCACACAGAGCCATCCTAACACACCACATACAGGATACTGGGGAGACACGAGCAAAAACAGTTATTTCATAGTACTTTGATAAGGCCTATGCTATGAAGGCATGGTGCAATCAAAAATTCCTCACAGTTCCTGATGTGCACAAACTGCTGCACTGCATAGTAATGTGCAGGTAACAATAACCTTAATGAATGTGCACCTGAGTTACATGCAATTTTTGCAATTTTCATAACCCCTCGGAAGTACCATATCAGATTGTGCAAGCATTTCCATTAACAGGTCCAGAATGACGTCATGTTGAAGATCATCTTGGGTAACAAGACCTGTGTCTACAACAATAAGCACTACTGTGATTGAGGGGAAACATTCGAACAAACTGAACTGTTGCATGCTTAGCACTTGACATTGGAGAGGAGTATTTTGTCCACAAGAACACAGATGAACACACAAGAACCCAGTCCCCCTAATCACTAGATCTGGCTCCCTGCAAATAATGTAACTTGTAATAATGAAAGTTTTTGCTTGCACCTGCTACTTGCACATTACTTTTCAGCACTCTGTCATGCGCAACAAAAACAGTCTAATAATTTTTTATCTCACCTTGTCTCGTGTCAAGTTTAATTTATCAGCCAAGACAGTTTGTAGATCCTTCCTCAGTGTCATAGGATATATTAAATCTTAAAATAATACTCCATCAATTTAGCATTTAACTTTGACAACGTTGACTGACTTAGCATATTAAAAAAGGATTTTCATAGTCATTAGCCCAAAAAGATGGCGTTTATCAGACTATATACAGCAGAGCTACAAATGGCTTTTTTTAGTATGCAGTAGCACTCCCCTAAGACCTGCAAATATCTTAGATGAGTAAAATTGGTAATAACAGTCGATACTCCTTTGAGAAGACTTTTTTTCCTGTAATTTCAAGACTTTTCCTGTAATTTCAAGAGCACAATGATTCTGAGAATTTTTTTGTTTTGTTTTCAAAATTACAAAGCTGAATACCTAAAAAGTGTACCTCTCATAAAATCTAAACTAAACCTACAAACAAATTTGTTAGAAATCAGAAATGAATTTACCTCAACATTTACA
>JAQLOL010000005.1:2448679-2459948 GCA_029783665.1 Naso thynnoides | reverse complement strand
CCGATCTCCTCTTTCTTGTCCTCTTGTGCTCTTTACAGTGACGTCCTCCATCTGATTCACCTCCAGTTTATTGTGATGTAAAATTCATTTCTTCAGCAGGAGAACAACTACAGACCACACATACATCATAGTTATATGAAAAATGTTCAATCAACTGGAGATGTATGGGTGTCTGAAAGTTAAACCTGCTGCAGCAGGGTTTAAAAGCAGTCAGAGTGACTCCACAGTCACGCACACATTTCTGTTTTGTTCTGAGCTTTGAGTTTAAAGTAGCTGTGGTCAGCATTTTGCATTGACCTGTTACCAGGGCAGTTTGTGTTTGTGTGTGTGTGTTTGTGTGTGTGTGTGTGTGCACAGAATGAGAGAGATGGACAGACAGATGAGAGAGAGAGAGCACTTTAGATAAAAACACATGGGAGTGAGAATTGTTTGAAATGATAACGTGAGGCTTTAAAGTCTTATTGCATAGCTTCAATAAATTGAAATTACTATTTTGACTGTTTTAGTATAAGTTCAAGTTCACAACAAAATTCAACATTAAAGCCAAAACACATTACAATTCGAATGTTTTTTTTTCCGTTTCTCCATATTACTATCTTACTCCTTAGCTGTAATGTGATCCTAAGAAGGTGACTGAAGCTTTGAATTGAGATTTCACTTCTTAGGCTTTTTTGTTTTCTAACCATGCAATAGCAAATGAGCATCTATGCTGAAAGAGAAGGCCAGCCCCTCTTCCCTTGTGGAAAATCCAAGTCAATGACCTTCTGAAAATAAGAAAATGCTGCACGGTCAGCAGTAACAAAAAGGGCCTTTTAGAAATGCATTTTCGACCTAATAATGTAGTAAATGGGCTAAAATAAAAATAAAAAAGGGTGTGACAAAAATGTGAATCTTGATGTCTTAAATACAAATGATGAAAGCCTTAATACAGATGAGATATATGTAAATACTGATATTTTAACTAGATAAATATAAAAAAATGATATATATATAATATATTAATTTTATGTAATAATGTTATTTTCAATTGATTTTTGCCCTGGACATGGCTTCATGCTGTGGTACTATTGTGTTTTGAAGCTATAATTATTAGTAGAGAGTACAACTTTGTAATCTTGTCTAAGATAGTTTTAAGTCAAAGCTTTTATTATATAACACGACTGCTGTCCTGCTTCTTTTTCTGGTTTGATTCTCCTTCACATGGCTGCATTGCTGCTTCATGTCAGGTCTTTTAAGCTTTAAATAATGGGGCACCTAAAAGAAAGCACTCTCACCTCTTTACCATTTGGGGGTTTTGTTATAATATATTTCACTATTGAATAAACAACTTAAAACAATGTCAAACTAGAGGCTTTAAAGGTTCAGTATGGTCTTTCACATTTCCCACTAGTGTCTTGGCCAAGGTAGGTACTCCTTCATGCTTGTAAAGGAAGGTGTAGTCTGCAACTTCACCACTAGATCTCACTTAATCCTCCACAATAGACCTTTAATTCTAGCTTTAAAATGTTCAGGGCATGTGAATGTATTTGGCTTCTCTATAATCTTAATCAGTAAACTGGCTAAAGTTATCGAAAGATTAACCACTAAATCCTCTATAATTCACACAGTTTACTTTAACGAATGAATGAATCATCCAAAAAAAAATATATATATATATATATTATTGTCACATCTTTTGACATTTAACTAGAGTCTAAAATAATATGGTACACACACAAAATGCCCCATTCACAGTGTTGTAACAGAACGAGACAACGATGGGACAAAAATACAAACAAGCAGGTTCTTTATTAGTAAAGAGTAACAAACCAGCAGGTTGTATGAAGTAAGAAGAGGAAGCCTATACAGAAGTGTGCTGCTACACACAGCAACATGAAGCCATCAGCATAACGCTTCTCTATGAACACAGCTCAGCATGGACACTATCAGGATACAGCACAGACTAGCATTCAACAGCGTGGAGCCACCATGATGCTTCGTGGCTCACCAAGATATGACAGATGCATTGTGGGATTGAGACTGAATCAACACCAAAACAATCAGCATGAAGATAACTCCCTGGAGAAAAGATCTAAGGTTGTGACGGTGACAACAGATATCTCATTGGAGGGGACAGCTGTCCACACAGTCTCCTTACTGTCAAGTGTACTGCTGAGCAAAACATGAAAACCATTCTGTCTTGTGACTTTGATAGATGTATGTATTTATCAGTGCAGTGCACGTAGGCACAGTTTTTAGGTATTTCATTCAGCATTTTCATGTCTTGCTGCTTAATATTTGGCACTACATTTGAGAAGGAATTATTGTACTTTTTATTTCACTACATTTATTTAATAATTGTAGTTGCTTATTAGTAACTTTGTAGATTTAGATTATCAATACAAAAATAATTAACAAATAAATTGAGATGGGGTTAACAAGATACTTAGCATTTTATAAAGTAATTAAAATAAGCTTAACTTCACCAGCTGCAGTATAAAATTGATGCACATACAAAGCATGAATTATTGTATAATTATGTGAGCCATTCTGCATGAGCGCTTCATTTTTTGTACTTTGCGTAGCCTGTATTTTGATGCTAATACTTTTGTGTTTTTACATAAGTAAAAATTTTACTTTCACATTGTGTTGTTGCTCGAGTACTTTCATAGGGCATAAGTGAAAACCATTTGGCCACAAAGCATCTTCATTAAGTGGCTAAACTGATTGTGGTGGTGACATCTTATCTTTTGATTGATTTTGGATGATTTCGTATCTTTATGAATTTCAATATAATTCACATGCTCAAAACACAATGTGAATACTAATAAAGTGAGCTTTTAGCGAAGCATCTGTAGAGAAGTTCTAGAGGCTGACTCCTCACTACAGACGCAGACTCACTTGAGATCACTACAAAATAACAAAAGTTAACTAGTTCACCACGGCACTTTCCTAAAAATAGATTAATCACAAAAGCATGGACTTAATTTCCTCTGCAATTTCTTACAGTCACGAGTGCTCACCTTTAAACACCTCAAATCTCCTTTGTCCAGCACAAAAACTGACTGACTAGACTGGACAAAGACAGTTTATTTGGCATTTGAAATTTTTGCCTCACTTACTGTTTTTTCATTCACTGCAAAGTTGATTGTAGCATCCATTTTTACAATGTTGATATGGTTACTATCCAAAAGATGACATCTGTTCTTCAGAAAGTTAACAAGCCCTGTTACATCACAGGTCAAAGAAAAGAACGACTGAAGCAAACTGAAAGGAAGGAGCTTGTATTCTTTAGACAGAAATACTGAACTACTTTACATACTGTACACCACTACTGTGTCCATTTTCAGTTTCAGTTGATGGGCAGACAGGGAAACATTAGGAGAGTCAAAGCTTTTGATTATGAAACAGTAAAATGGGCTATTATTTCAAATAAAACAAAACAAAACAAAACAAAACAAATAACTAACTCCAGTGGTTGCAGAAGAGTTGATGTCTTCACAGGAAAACTATTACAGAGATAGAGAACTCTGTAAAGCTCAGAAATTCTTGTGAATTGGTGAATAACGGTATGTATTTTTATAAGGTGTGGTTTTACCTTTTACCTCGTGAGGACCCTGAGTTCTAGGCTAAAGTACTATAGTGTAGAGCACAGATTTGACTTTTTCTGTTGAAATGTAAACAGACTAAATGAAGGGCTCAGGCTGTTTGAAAGATAAGGTGCTCATTTCATGTGGAGACCAAAGCTGTGCAGTTTACCACGTGTTTGATTCCTTATTGAAATACAAGGAAAGCAGCAGATTTGCAACAGAGTTCGGCACTTAGGCCATAATTTCCAATTTTCATCTAAAAAAAATAAATAAACATAAATAAAATAACAAACATATTTTGCTTTCTTCAGGATTACCCTCAGTTGATACTGACAGAGAATATGCACTGTAAAGATGGAAAAACATTCCACTTTGTAGTTTTATCGTTACAGTAAAAGCATGGTAGACATGTTGGCTCCACAGTTCTGCCCAGCATGGTTGCCATAGTAACTGGTTTCACTGTTGCCTATGCCATTCATTTTCATTTCCCAGTTAAAAGGTCACTAAAGTAGAAGAATCTCTAAAGGCCCGACATTTAATTATTAAGACATTATAAAATATGTATCATATGAATAAATACAAATTAAATATGACTGGTAAAATTGTCAAAATAAAAATTATTCAGATATTTTTAATGAGTTTATCCCATATTCTTTTTATTTTCTATGTTTGTTTTTTAAATGGATTGTTGCCAGTCTATTTTTTTAAATCTCACCTGTTCTGATAGCATTTTATTTTATTTATTTTTTTACAGTGCCAAATTTTTTTCTCTGTCAGTCAAGTCAGAGGGCAGAGCTACTTATATTACTGACATACACTAATTTAGAAAGAGTTTAAAAACATGTTGGATGGTCATATTACATAATTTATCTGTATTTATGTAATGATTTGTATTTTTGCAAAACTTAAGGATAAAATTACTTTTCTAGCATTGAAAACGTCAGATCAGAGGAAATACAATGGCTACTCTGCTGCGCAGCAACTAATATGAATTTTCAAGACTGATAAAGTATTTACTTTTAATGCAGGGACTGAATAATTCAGCACTAATGATGTCAGTAGTACTTAGCTGATTCATAAATTGAGCAGTTAACTGTAAATACCTGTTCATATTTATTTTTAATCTTAAGAACAAAGCTGTGTTGTAAGAGAAAGAACATGTTACAGATATTGCTGTGCGACGTTCACAGAGTATGCTGCAATGCTGTTTCGTATGCTGCATAAAACGTAATTAAAAACAGAATGCAATCATTGGCAAATTAACTTTGTTTTGCAGTTTTGCAAAATGTTCCTGAAGTGATGAATCTTATATCCAACTATAATATCATCACTTGTAACCAATGAACCTGTTTACCTGTTTAAGTTACAAACAGTTGTTTTTGAGGCATTCTGCAACTTTTTCTCAAGACTTTTGTCCCAGCTAACTTGAAATATCCTGACAGTCATCAAATTCACATCAACCATGTATTTACAAAAAACAATGAAGTTTATTAGGTTACGGGATAAATGTATTGACTTTGGACTGTTTTTAATTGAAGATATGTCCAGAGGGCTAATGACAAATGGCAAATGGTGGTCACATTCTGTTTTATCTGTTTTTCACAGTGTCCCAACTCTGTTAACCTTGGTGTTTTATGTTAAACAGGAGACTCCTCCTGATGGAGAAATCTTGTTGTTATAGTTTCTTACCCAAAACTGCAACCTCTCTTCCATTTGTCCCTATAGGAGGCTGCAGTTTCATGCTATACTGACCCAAAGCTGCTGCTGAGAAGATGAAACTGAGATGAACCAGCGCTTTGCTGCTCCACCGATACCTGAAGAGATTTCATTGCAGGTGAAGTGATTCACACTATCTATCACATTTGCACATTTGCATTGATGTTATCATACTAGACATCTAGGTGAAAGTTGTTTCTACAGCTCAGTGGATTGTTTACATGTGCACCATTCTGAATCCCAGGCTGCATAAAAATAAATGCTCACTATTGTAGGACACTAAATGCTTGCAGGGAGTGGGGATGCAAAATGGTCAGAAGAGAGCACTGTGAAAGTGAAAGCATTTGGTGAAAGCAGAGAACAGCACTTGTGATGGCAAAACACATTCTACAAGAAATTACATTCATCAGTACAAACAGGACTGTAATGGACTCTTCTGTCTAAATCCAAGACCAATTCAGTGGCCACACAAGCTTTTTTACAAGCCTAATGAGCAGAACCCAAATACTTTTAGTTATTTGCTTAGTGGCTGTTAGACAAATGTACAAACACAAGAGTTTAAGAGTGGAGTTCATTTCTCAGCTCAACACCAAATGTCACAGGTTTTTTTTTTTTCTAGAAATAGACAGATTTCTAACCTGATTTCTAAACCATCCCTGGTGAATTTACATGCAGGTTTTCCCTGATTATTCTACTTTTTTGTAAACTACCAAAGCATTTTTTGGACAAAGTATTTGTAAACAGTTAGCGTACATATTATCTTCTTCCTAAAGAAAGGAATTCAGTCTCCATGGTTCCTTTTATGTGTTCAGGAATCCCGTGTAAGTCCAGCAGGCTTCTGTTTGCTCAAAGAGTCTTCTTAGTGTTTTGTTTTTTTTGTTTTTTGTTTTTTTTAAATCCTCCATGTGCTGATGCCACCTGCTACAACTGCCTGTATTAACCCACTTCACTGAAGTTCATGATGGTTCAGTCCAGCCTGGTTCAGTATCGATCTGTCAGTGATTTGATGTAAACTCCAGCAGTTCATTATGAGCAAAACTCTGCTGCTGCACAGTCCAGCGGCTGTTCTGTGACTTCAGTTCATCTCAGTTCAGTTCAGTTCAGTTTAATTGAGTCAACTCCACTTAGTGCAGACCAGACTGGTCCAGGCCACCATTGCAAAAAAGATTTCACTCTCAACCGCATTCCTGAAATAAATAAACATTCAATAAATTAAAGGCATATCTTAGCAAGCTTCAGTGCCGTTGCATACCATCCAAAAACCGTCCATGTTGGTGGTTTAGATGGCAGCTGCAGTTGTTCATGTATGGGTAACTGTCGGAAAGCATATAAGCTCAATGATTCTGGAAATTCTTTGTGGTGACAGAAGTGGCCCATTATGTTTCACTCCAAATAGAGAAAAGGAGTAAAATATCACTTTTTTGTCCAGGTTTCTTGCTTGCTGACACTTCGATGATTTCCTGTCTGATCAAACTGAAGTTAGACAGTCTAGGTTTTTGTTGTTTTCGGTAAGTGGGGATGCACACTATTTTCTCTTTCCTCCTTCAACTAATTATCACACATCTAATATCTTTGCTATTGAGTAACATGTCTGCTTGTCACACCCAGATTTTATTGGTGACATTTTCTGTAACATACCTGATGGCTCTGCTGAAACCCTCTATCCTTCAAGTGGTTTAACTTTACTATTCCTAATTATTGGTCCTCCTTGTCACTGAAGCTCTTGTGTGAGGCAGGCTTCAGTTAATGTGCTGTGATGGTTCCGGGATCAATCACAAAATTCTACTGATCCTGTCAATGTCCCAGGACAAGAACAGAATTAAATCAGTATTAAAAATGTTTTTGTTTTTCTTAATGTCTCTAACACATCTACTGGTTTAGATCACTCAGACTCCCTTTTGAACCATTTAGACTTTTTTTTTTTGTATCCTGTATGAGAGTTTCTCTAATTTAAATCAGACTTAATGGCTACAAATCCTGTTGACAGTACATTACTGTATAGGGAGGCCTGAAAAGAAAGACTTAAAGAAGGAATTTTCCTCAACAACGACCAACCCCATGCCTGTCCAAATCCTGCCCTCCCATGGTCAAAAGCTCAATAGAATGTTTAGTATGTTCAGTCAAGTCAGCCACAGTACATCAGCTCAGCGTGGCTGGTAAAATGCTTCTCAGTGGGTTTGATGTGTGTTGGCTGAGTTAAGCAAATCCCTGCAGGACTCAGGACCGCCCAGAAAATCCCAGTAAAGAGACAATGCGAGATCACCTCCACACTAGGATCAACATATACGGGCGATTCCCTAAGATATATTATCTGTCCCTGGAAAAATATACATTACAAATATAAACAAATATGTTGCCATCATTCCTGCTTCACAGTGTGTTTTCTAAATGCTCATTTCTCTCAACTTTGAGTGAATTTCTTTGGGTTCTTACGGGGTCTAAGCATTTTATGGGACCTACTTAGAAAGCAGTGGCTGATACTAGGTGAACAAAGACCAGATAAAGTGTAACTCAGCAAAGTAAATATTGTACAGGTATACATTTAATTATTTTGTCCATGTATTGTTTGGTCTAGCAGAGACAGACATCACAAGAAGGATCCAGGAACTTAACCCCTCTTCCACTCACACACGAATAAATACTGGAGAAAATTAAAAGCTTCACATATGTTATAGAGTTATCGTGGGCGTCCTGCTGGTCACAGATGGATTGTTATTGAGAGTTGTAACACTTTGAGCTCCTCCCAGTCACAGTGTGTTCCCCATGCTGCTGCTCACCAGCCCTTTGATATTGGTGATTGGTCGGACGTCGTGCAGCTGTCTTCTGCGGTCAATAAATGTGGCCAACCGCGTTGTGTCCAGGGGCGTCTTGGAGTACTCTCCTCCATGCGCACCGCCCCGACCCACCCAAGGGTGCTGCAGACAGGATGTAGCACTTGGCCTCTTCCTGGGATCCTGCTGCAGCAATGAGGACACAAAATCCCTGGCCGCCTGGCTCACATCTTGGAAGTATTCATCCGGGAAGCAGAAATCCAGGCGACAGATGTTGACACAGGTTTCTTCCGGCGATTCGTCCAGGAATGGGGAAACACCACTGAGCATCACATAAGCCAGCACGCCAATGCTCCACATGTCTGTCGCAACAGAAACCGGCGTCCCACGGATGAGCTCAGGTGCAGCAAACTCTGGGTTTCCAAGCAAGAGGTGGACGTAACGGCGATGTGCGGACAGCTCGACAGCATCACCAAAGTCAATGAGCTTGATGCACGGTGTGGGCGAATGAAGGTCGACCATGATGTTCTCAGGCTGAAGGAGAGAGAAACAGAATTTAGAAAGCCATAGAGGCAAATTATTTTTTGTTATGTGTTGTTGAAAAATGACAAAAGGTTGGAAATTCTGTCCCTGATATTTCCATGTAAAAAAGAATATATTTCTAAGACACAAACGCAGAAAATTAAAGACACAATAAAACTCAAGTCAAACGTTGTTCATGTAGCACACATACACACTAATGTCTCTCACCTTCAGATCCAGGTGTGCGACTCTGCAGGTATGAAGATGCTGTAGGGCCTCAAGTGTTTCCCTGATGAAGAAGGCCACCTTTTCCTCCATCAGCTCGTCATGGGCGACAAGGTAATCAAGCAAACGACCGTCCTCGAGCCTGACACACACAAACACACAAATTAAGTGACAGTTAGTTTAGATCATGTCATCTCTGCAAATTTCCACAAGAGGGATTAATATAGCCCTCCTTCCTCTTCTTCTCTAACCTCTTCCCCCACTTCTCTTTTCTTTCCTTTAATCCCTTTTTGCTAGCTGCATGTTTTATTGATGTGAGAGCAGCTGCCTATCACAGAAGTTAAAGTGTGCTAAAAGGTTAGGATTGGGTAGCCTATCGGCTGGTCCGCAAACAGCTAAGAATCAAACAAAACAGAAATATTTTCCAGAACTAATTAGTACATTTGACACTTTGTGATGGGTGAGTGTCAAATGTTGTGCGAAGAGTCTATTTTGGTGCAGTTTTGATTATTTTATGTTGCTGGAACACTTGAATCATGTGACATCACACTTGCAAACAACACTTTCAACAAAGCAGAAAGCTAAATGTTTATGTTATGAAGTGTTATGTCAGAAAGTAATGCAGCTATGAGAAAATAATATTCATCTAACAGCTGAACTTTAACTCCTCGGTGTTGTGGAGTACAGACAAAGGCTACACACCAAGAAGTTTCTGTGAAACATTAACTTAGTTTCAGTGGCAGCAGAGGCTCAGTCAGACTTACAACTCAAGGATCAGCATCAGTGAGGTGGGAGACTCGTATGTGTCCAACAGCACCACCAGCTGGTGACTCTGTACATGGAGGAGGACATCAGCCTCATGAGCCACCTGCTCCTTCTTCTGCATCTTCTTACTCACAAACTTGACTGCAACCTAAATAGAAAAACGAGACATGTAACAGCAAACTGAGAGAGAAGACAATTATTTAACTGCAGTCTGACAATCTGAAAAACATAAGCTGCCATTTTGAAGAAATAAATACATCTCTTTTGCCTGAAACACAAACATAAACTTTACTTAAACCTTTGATACAAAACAGTGTACAGAAAATCTAATTTAAATTTACCAAAAATGAACAAAAACACTTTTGTCAAAGCTTTAGTAAAATAATTTTGACTGAAATTTAGAATAAAAATCTGCACCTACAAACACAAAAATATATCAAAAGCTAAGTTTCACATTTCACAAACACCTAAAAATTAACCTGTGACCTAACCAGTTGAAAACACAACAAAGCACAATCTCAGTTCAGTCAATACAACCAATCGAGCCATTAGAGAAGCCTTACCTCTTTCTTTGTTGACTTGTTGAGACATTTTCTCACCACTGAAAATCGTCCCCTTGGTGGAGAAGCAACAGAGACAAGAGTGACTGAATTAAAGAACAGAGGCTGCACATCTTGCACAACTATCAACATCTGAGCTGAGCAAAGTATGGGTCGTGAAGGACTTTGTTTTCAAAGTAAGTGATTTGTGAGAGTTTACCTTCCAATCTCACAGATCTCTGAGAAGGTCGACTCAAAATTTTCTTTCCACTGGATCCCTGTTCCATCGTACCCAGAGTCTGGACACAAGAGGCAATAATTACTGTTTTATCCTCTCTTCAACATCAGTTTGTGTTTAGTTCTTCCCCTCACTGTTGCGATGTACTAAAAATGTAAACATACTATGCATCTCAAAAACCTGGATGTGTGTTTGCGCTTCTGTGCGTGTGTGCAGACTTACTGCTGCTGGGCAAAGTGACCATATTTGAGGGCTCTGACGGCGGGCCAACTCCCCAGCGGTTGGAGGCTCGCACTCTGAACTGATAGTGACCTCCAGGGATCAGAGCATCAATCTGAACGCACTCCTCTCTGCTGCTGGCCACCTGTTGCCATAGCAACGAGTCTGAGGGTGGGAGTGGAGAAAAAATGGTCTCTTTGCAAGTTTTAAAAGCACGCAAACATCCTTTAAATTGAATCACTCATTTCAAATAACCCAGCTGGTCACACACACACACGCACAAACACACACACACACACACACACACACACACACACGCACACACACCTTCCTGTCTGTACTCCACAGTGTAGCTGCTGACAGCACAGTGAGCTGATGAAGCTGGAGGTGGCCAATGGACCATAAGGGCCGTGCTGCTGGCCTCCTGGGCCACAGGTCTCCCGGGGGCTGCTGGGATACCTGCAGGTGATAGAAAACAAAGTAAGCAAATCATTGTGACTGCTCTGTTTAGACTGAATGTTAGGTCAGCGGAAGTGCTGTTAAACATCTCAAACTCCAAGAGATGTAAACCACAAACACAAAGGATTCAATTTGGATCCAACTTCTCACTGTACATTACACCTCACAAACGGTCTACTTGCTGATCAGGGCTGCTGCTAGCCCGGTTAAAACCATCCTGATCACGTAAACTCAACATTTCTGTTG
>JAQLOL010000005.1:2397122-2409634 GCA_029783665.1 Naso thynnoides | reverse complement strand
TGCACTAACATTCCATTAAAATAAAGATTCAAAGATGGGCTTACTTGGATGTGAGAGGCTGGTTGATACGTGTTGTTAGCACAGACGCCAGCGCACAACCTGAAGAGATTTTTCATCGCTGGCTGCCTCTCTGTTCATATGGTGACATTGCTGGATACTTCTTACACACACACACACACACACACACATTAACCATACAACCTCAAAACAGTCACGGCCACAACCTTAAACTAACCCTAAACCTTAAACTTAACTAAACAAAGTTGGTTTTCTATGCATCCTATGCACTCAAACTGGCCTACAAATAGATACAGACACAGCCTTTCTGCCACTAACATACTCAGTCCCTGCATCCACCCATTGTAGCTGCATGGGAGACCCTGTAGCGCAAAAACAGCTGCGGGCCATCAGCTCGTCATGGGCCACAAAGCAAGTCTCACTGAGCTGCCATCAACTGATTTTCTGTCCTTCGACATATAAAAAAATGAACAGCCACTCTGTGGGGGTGTTTCCTACCTTGTCACTGTCCACAGTGTTCTGAGACGTCCTGGAGGCGATAGAGATGGTATCTGGTTGGCTGCTGCCATCTCCCTGACTGTCTCCATCTTCACCTCCCTCCCTAAACACACACACAATCAGAATAAAAATCTTTGAACAGTTTCGATTTGAGAAAAGACAACATTCTGTGATGATGTAGATGGGACAATACTCCCACTTGTGTTCATTTTGTTTTAAATCTCAGAAGGGTTTCTGTCAGCTGCAATGACACTTTTCAGCATGGTAAGGTTTCTACCCGCAGTGTCATTGTTTACGAGGATAACGTTCCTAGTTGTGGCAACAGTGGAGGTCAAATCCAAAATCTTCTTGTTACATAAGCACCCTAGGAAGGATCGCTTAGATAACAGGCCTGTTACTGCCTGAGCGTTTCACTGAGTTTTTAGAGGATTCATGGAGGCTCAGTTGTATGTGGAACATTTTACACCTCTGTGGAGCAGCTGAAAATAGTCATTGTGTATTTTGTGACTGTGAAGGGAAACATAATGCTACACAGACAAAGAATGAGTTTAGTGTTTGACTAGTTGAACTGTGGCCATGTTGAATGTTTTGGAACTGAGCTTGATGATCTCAGACAATTCTCACCTGTACTTATCTGAGCTGTACTTCACTACCAGGTGCTGACTGCATGCTGAGGCTGTTTTTGAAACTGCACAATATAGCAGCAGAACATAATGATTGGGCAAAAAAAGGTAGTATGCTGTGTGTAAACACAAGCAAAATCTGCAGTATGCCAAAAAATTCCTAGATGTACAGTGATTCAGACGAAATCCCCATGTATCCGCCTGGTCTACGTTGGATGCTCTTTCCCACAATGCAATGTGCTCCAATGTCACAAATGAAACCCAGCTGGGCATTTGTTGTCTAAGTGCAATATGACTAAATAAATAAAGATAAAATAAAATAAATAATATTTTTTTAAAAAGAGACCGATCACTTAGATCATTTTGAACAGAGAGGGCCATAACGAACAACTAAGATGGTGCATATCCCTCCTCTTCTCCCCAAATAGCCAATTGCCTGCTTTGTTTATGGCTGAACAGGGGAACCTATTAGACATTTTCGCTGTTGTACTGCAGCTTATAGACTCACAATAGTGATTCTCTATCCCATGTGCATGTGCAGTAGAAATCTAACCGGCAGAAAAAAAACAACAACTCATTTTTCAGTGAATTTCAGGGCGAAGTCACCAAGCTTTCAAGCACTGAGTCTGTTCATGTTGTTTTTACATCCTGGTGACCGCTGAAAGTGAAATTACAGCTATCTCCACATTCATCTAAATAGCACTCTGGTCTTCTTTGTCCAAAGAAGGCGGGGGCGTTGCCAAGATGGCCACCAATTGGCAAGAATTGCCTATAAGGATTTTGCTCTCACGAAACCCATGTGTGAAATGTATTCAGGGTAACTTGCCTGTGTACCGCAGTGTGAATGAAAGGCATAATGGCCATGTAGTATGTGGTATGTAGTAGGTGGTTCCGAAAACAGCCTGAGCCCCTGCTGCTGTAAATCACGTACATACTGTTGATCTGAACCTCAGCAGATCAACTGCCAAGAGTGAAGGTGTTTCTGTTCAAAGACAATGCCTTTCTCCTCCTGCAGGGTCTTTCATTATGCACAGTCATGGTATTTCTAACCCTGACAAAATACCTTTTTACCTGTGACAGAACTCGTCTATGAACATTCCCACTTATGGAAACACTGTTTCTGCTCATGGGACTGCACTCATGATGAGATTGTTATCTTTGAGGCCTTTCACTATCAAAAACACACCTTAACAGTGAATTCAGCCAACTACTGACTCCAACTAAACTACAATATAATAAAATGAGTGTATGCTCTTGTTTACCTCTTCATGTTATTCTTGGGTTTTGTCAGTGCTGGTGTTTTTGGCAGATGAAGAGGCTCCTTGAGCGCCCCCTTCAGGTGAGTCATCCTCTCCTGGATCACCTCCCTGATGTTTTTAATCCACTCCTGTTTAGCTTCCATACTGGAGGCCTGGAGAAGAAACAGTAGATTAGCTGATACTAGCACGACCTCTTCTACTGATAGTAAACCCAAATGTGTAAACACAAGGTGAAACAAAAAAAAGATTTAACAACAATGCTGTTTTGTGGAACTGCTCACTCACCTTTAGCACAGTTTTATTATCAGAGGATGGTGTTCTTCCTGCCCACAGAGCAAATTTACACGGATCGCCCTCAATGTGCTCCGTCACACCCAACTCTGATGTCTGCAGGAAGGAGGAAGGTATAATGATGGTAAATGTGACTCAGATACAGCTAAATGTCTATTTGGATAAAACACATCATAACTTTTCTTACATGAAAACACACTTCCAAGAGGATAAATATAACAGACAAATACAGTGAAGTGGTCTCTTGACTGGACTTTTAAAATCATGCACAGAGGCACAGACACACTCACCAGTAGTCTGTTCTTGTATTGGTACTTGGTTCTGCCAGCTGAGTCTTTTATCTCCTTGCTGAAGACCAGGGAGAATTCAAACAGGAAGAGGTGTCGGTCCCGTCCCTTCCTGATCAGTGAGCGTGGGTCCCAAACTTGGAAACTGTCTTGAAGGATCAGCTCACCCTGCACCTCCAGGTTTTCCTCAAAACCTGAGGAAGAGCAGGAGCAAGAGCAAACATCCACTGAGCTGCTCATGGTCTAAACAGTCATGAATGGGATGGCAAATAAAATGAACTTATGGTACTGCTGACCACTCTCTACTTATGGTAAAGAACGGTCAGCAGTAACGTAATTAATGAAATAAAATATCTGAATTAATAAGTCTAAAAAAGGCAAAATTCCAACAAGAGTGACAACTTTGACAAGCATTTTTACACATTTTAGTACAGCTCTACGGACAGTTACGTACCCTCCAACATGGCGAGATGCATGGCATCATTAGCTCTCTTTGGAACGCTGAGCATCACCTCCAAGCCATCTTTAATCTCCCCTTTACCCTCCTCACAACAAGAGAGTAACTCCTGCAGAATGAGAGGACACGATGTCAATGTGGAAAGAGAGGAACACGAGAGAAAGCACAGCATTATTTTATGCTGTGGTTTATCTCCCCATTTAGACGATACATTCCATGTTAGCCTCCTGACATTTGTACATGTTGTAATGTGCTCGATATTTTAACTTGTTTAAATTTACGGATGCCCTGAACAGGAGTTTATGCCAATCACTGATTACTGGATGAAGCTGATAAAATAACTGGTCACTTACCACAGGGTCTATTTAAAACCTGCATGACCTGTTTATTAGTGCAAATGAATTCACTTTTCTAAGCCCCCTTGACAATATTATGCTCTTAACTGAAATTAAAATACTGTCTCAGTATTTTATCATCATATTAAGCTGTTAGAGGCATAATAAAATCATTAAAATATTACTTGGATCAAAACATGATTATGCTTGCAGTGTTGTCAACTTGGGGACTTTCTTGCTAGGTTTAGAAACTTTTTAAACCCTCATAGTGAGCTTGTCTCAAAAGGGAACTGGCCACAATGCAGTCTGAATCTTCAGTCTAACTCCCCTTTTCTTGCACTGTTTACAGGTAGGAGAACGCAGCTTGTGGGAGTTTAGTTGGCATTACAGGACAGACTAGTCTACAGAGTACCCAGAAACCTATAAAACTCACTTAGGAAAGTTGAGCAATTCCTGGTTTTCTACCTTACCCTAACTCCCCTACACCTCAGCCCACAGTTCCTGACCAGAAAGCATTCACTCTGATCTCCCAATAACATCTCGACACTGATGGTTTTAAGTAAGGTATGTGTGTGCACATGTCTGTGTGTCCACCTTAAGCAGTAGTTGGTACTTGGTGATCCTCTGGACTGGTTTAATGAGGTAGGAGGAGATGGAGTTAGCCAGTCCACGTCTCTGCTGAATGTCCTGTTCATAAACATGCACAAAACCACAGCAAACGGCAAGAAAATAAGATCAGATAAATGGAATTGTCATAAATGGAAATGCTCTAAGCTAACATGTTGCTGGGAAACTTTTCCAGTGATCAAATAGCGCCATCTGCTGACACAGCAGTTTCATCATCCATCTCAACACTGAGTTCACCGATGTGTTTGGCACTGAAGCAACGCATCAGGGGAGGTTTACTTCACTAAAAACACACAATGCTCTGAAAAGCCTTTGTTGTTGGAGTTCCGTCTGAAAAGTAGCTCTGTAAGAGCCATTTAACTAAGACAGATATTTTTTGGAATGAGCTATTTTTGTTAAGATCAGATAGAATAAAAAAGGTTTTCTTTAATTTTGTTTAGCATTGTTCAGGGGATGGCATGATGTGAACATATCTGTGGCAGAAATGAAGGATTTACTCACGTCAAAGAAGGTGCCCGCGTGCTCCAGTATGAGCTGACTGGAGTCTGGTTTATTCTTACAGTAATCTACATAAATGTGGAACTTATCAGCCTAGAAAACAGGAGAGAGGAGACAGAGAGGAGGAGAAGATGTCAAAATTTTATGTCATTTTATTATGTTTTATTCAAGCCCATGCCTTATTTTGACAGATGATATCAGATATCAGAGGTCTGTTTTGGACTCTCACCCAGGTGACAAAGCAGTGACCAACATCCTCTGGCAGCTGCTCATAGTTTACCAGCTCCTTCAGGAAAATGCTGGAAACACACACACACACACATACACACACAGAGTGAGATCACAACATGCACTTAACACTTTATTAAACTTTAATAGGAAGACAGCAAACAAAATGAACTCCTAAAAAGCTTATTTTAAAGTCTTGTAGGTTAAACGTTCCTTAAGATTGAATCCAGTCAAAAAAGACAAAGAGTTTCTTCATTAAGGGACAAAAGCAGAGATTTCTAGAGGTACCACAAGGATCAGTCGACGGAATTCTTCAGGATTATGTCTTAGACAGTAACCCTCAACAATCCATCTACAGCCCCCCGTAGCGAACAATATTTGATAAAACCCAGAAAGTTCCCCTGAGTTCAACTGATTTCCATTGAAGAATAGTCAGTTAAGGTGATATTGGCAAGTTTTTCATTCATTCATTTTCCATAACCACTCATCCTTTTGCAGGGAAACAATGGGCGAGGGTGGGGTACACCTGGTACAAGTCGCCAGTTCATCACTGACAATAACATACAGGGACAAACAACCAGCCACGCTCACATTTACACCTATGGGCAATTTAGAGCCACCTGACCTACATGTCTTTGGACTGTGGGTGGAAGCTGGAGCAACGTAAGGGAACCCACGCAGACACAGGTGGAATGTGCAAACTCCACAAAGTAAGGTCCTACCACTGCCAGGTATCAACCTTAGGACCTACTAACTGTGAGGCAACAGTGCAAACCACTGAGTCACTATGTTGCCTATTGGCAAGTTTTTGCAAATTCAAATTCATTAATATTTCTCATAAAGAGCTAAAACCCAGATATGCCATGCTCAATAATGAAACATATAAACTATCGTCTGACATTGATTTAGTCCTTGTGGGAAGCAGCAGATGTTTTGGGCCTTCTGGTGTAGTCAGCAAACAACAGATATCAGGTGAAAACTTCTAGCAGCATCTGGACCTTCACACTTGACAACAACCTCAACATTTTGGCAGACACGTGCACATAATAGCAAATAAATTCAAAAATAGCATATAAAAGCTTAATCATTGTCTTTTGTTCTGGATGATTTTCTGCAGCTCTGCCAATTTGTTCAACCTCTCTTGTTTATCGAATGGACTGTTTACCTGCCTGCAGAGAAAGCCCAAACAAACAGGACTGGTCGATATGTGCAAATATATACAGATATCTGTTTATTGCGATGATACTGTGATTGTTGTTAGACTGGCTGATTCCTCTGCCCACAGACGCTGGGCTTTGTGAAAAACAACCTACTGTTTCTTACTTGTTATGGAAATCGTAGATGTCCTGCATGTTGCCAAAAATGATATGCTCCTTGTTGGCAATGCCTGGAGGAATCTCCTCCACACCATTGGTCATCTCCCACAGGTAGGTCTGACAGAAAGGTAGATAGACACACATGAACATCAGCATTGAAATGTTTGCTGTGCCAGAACAAAGTTGTACATCAGAAGGTTTTTCTCACCTCTAGACACTCATGGAGATCTCTGACGTAGGTCTTCTCTGTCTGCAGCAGCTCCGCCATAATGAATCTTAGAAAGGAAGAAATGTCAACGACCAAGGGCAACATCACAAAGAAGGATCAGATGGTGGAGTCATACAATATCAAGGGCTTAAAAGGCCTCACACGGTGACTGATTTTCCTTTAATGCTTTAATTACCAACAAACAATTAATGATAGGCAAAATGTCTGATGGCTACGGGGGTCAGACTATCAATTGTGCTATTGACACAGTGATGTGTTTTTTATGTCTTAAAATGTCCCCATAATTATGACAGATTGGTTGAAGAATGAACATTGCAGCTGTATTATAAACATAATTTCAGCTGACCATCATTGTACATGTACAGTTTGCATGTGAGACAGTTATCACAATACAGATTCCAACATTTTTTCTATTGAGGAAGATGCAGTGTGCTCACACATGTTCTTTCTTTCCTGTACTCACTCTTTCTTCCTGGCCGACTTCCTCTTTTCCTCATTGACCTCATGGGTGGGGTCACGCAGTTTGACCTCAGGATCGTCAGTCAGACTGGCAGGAATGGTGTCCAACTCCAAGTCTTTATTTTCCTGCATAGTGGACCATGGATCAAATTTTTTGTCAAAAATGTGAAAGAAAAGCTTAGAACACGTCATCTGTACTAAATCTGTGACTACACACGTGTTCCTCAGTGTTTTTAAGATTTTTTTCAGCCAGGGCAGCAAAAGGTTTTGTTGTACCTGAAGCTGAGGCTTGCACAACCCCTAATTAAAATTGAATCTGGTAGATAAAAAAATCCACCAGTCAAGAACATTTTTTCACTGATCAAAATGCATACTGGGCATGTTGTTGGAATTTATTCATTACAAAAATGTTGCTGTACAAAAACCTGATTACAACTTGGGGACCCTGCTGATAAAAATCAAAAAATCTGCCTAAATTAATAATAAATTTTATTTATATACGTATTTAAAAACAAAGTTACAAAAACGTAACCCTAACCCTGACCCCAAACCCATAACCCTAATCCTTTGTAACACATTATAGGTTTGTTTATAATGTGTTATATATGTTCATAATGTGTTATACTACATTATAGAGACACACTTTATAGAAAGTATTACCAAAAAAAAAAAAAAAAAAAAAAAAAATAAAGAAATGACAGATGTAGGCCTACATATTTCAACAAGGGTATGAAGGGAAAAAAATACAACTTTGCTGTTTTACACAACAGATTTTATGATTTGCATTTAAAAGCACCACGAAGCTGTCCCTGTTGGCGCCCATCCACTCTGACACTTCACCAACACCTCATGACCTTGCAATTGACTGACAACCTGTCACGGTTCTGGTGGCTAATTTTCAAAGTGGAGAGGGAGCAGACAGCCATTCGTTTGAATTCAGCGGAGTGAGAATCTTCAAAGTCATGTAGTTGTAACTTCATGACATTTGTGAGGGAGGGAATGCAAATGTATACGGAGGCCGAGACATTGCTCACTTTTGAGAGACTTGGCGACATAGGAGGCTCATGCCTGAATTTAATATCAGGTGCATCTGCTGTATAATGAATGTGAAAGCTGTGCACGTGTGTGTGTGTGCGTGTGTGTGTGTGTGAGTGTGTTTTCACCTCAGAGCTGACCCCCAGGCTCTTTTCTAAGCTCTCCTGGTATTTGGCCATGCGAAGGGAGAAGTCACGGTATCTGCGGTCAACCGTGCTCACCCAGCGCTTCAGCTCTGACACGTGGGCATGGCCTTTCTCCACCAGGTTGTCTGCCAACTGTATCAGCAGCTTCACCTTCTCCTTAGTTTGCTGTGGGAAGTACACACACACACACACACACTGATTACATAATGCTTAACAGGAGTCACTGATGTGCTGTGTGTCACTCTTACAGTCTGACTGTTCTTAGTGTGTGAACTTGCAATTGTTGTTTTTCCAGAATGAGGCTACATGAGTATAATTGAAAATTCACACAACTTTAAATATGTATAAGTTCATAACAGGAAACACAGTTTTTACATATTTTGTCACTGGCCTGATGTTCACAGCAGTTCCTTTGAGACTCACTAAAGCTGCAAGGGGCTGTTATTTAACCCCCCCACCCCACCCCCCCCAAACACACACAGTACCTTGGCAGTAAGTCTGAAGTGATGGTAGTCGTTGAGGAGCTGCTGTGTTTCCTCACTGCTGTCACCAGGTGACGTGTGTGTGGCCAAGTAAACTTCACCTGTCTCTTGGATCCAATCCAATGCCTGTATGCAAATACACACATGCACACACACTCTCTGTACATTTGTTGTTGTAAATTCACTCCATGACTAAATCAACCAGATGTCTGTTTGGTGTTAACATTTCTCCAAAACCAAAATCCAGCCAGAACTCTTCATTTTTGTTTAACAATTGCACACACACAATGAACACACACACACACACACACACACACACACACAAAAGCTAACCTGCTTGGCACTGCGCTCAAAGACAAGATACTGCTGACACTGGTCCAGTCTTCGTTTCTTTAACGTCCAGAAGTGAAGAACTCTGTTCTCTCTTTGCAGCAGCTCATTCAGAATAGCTGCACACAAAAACACAAAACGATTACATTTAACACACTCTGGCCGATACTAAGGTGCGTTTTTATAAGTTGACTGCATGCTTATGGTTAAGTGTCTTGCAACATAAATGCACATCAATAGTCTGGCAAGAAACAAAAATAATTCTGGACATCTTGAATATTGTTGATCTAAACTACTCTTCTCAGTTAAGATCAATACAAAACAAACAAACAAACAAAAAAACGGCTTTACACATTTAGTTTACTGTCTCATAAAATTCATACTGTAGGATTATGTTTTTTAAAAATAAATCATGATCAGATGCACGTAAATATACATATGTATTTGTCTTTTTGTGCAGTCATCACAAGCAGTGTCAGCAGCACTGACCTTTAACTTGTTGTTCAGGCCCTCTGGCATGACTGGCAGCTCCAGGCATGCTCACGTTGTTCCTGTGGATATACTTCAGGAACACCTCAGCATTCCTCCGGGCCAGAGTGCATGCCTACAGCACAGAGAAATGGTGCTTACAGTCACAAGCTAACATAATTCAGAAACACTCTTCCAGCACGCATCACTCAAGGACTTCACTGACCTTGACAAATACTGTCAGTTAAATGAACACTTAACAGCAAAACATGGAGGTGCTTTTACACTTGATCTGTGCTGTCCAATCAATATGACCTTTGTTTGTAACGTTTCACTTTCTATTTCCTTTTGAGTTTGTGCAGGAACACAGCAGCCTGTTTTCTAACCTTGAGGAAGGCTTCTTTCTGCTCCAGGTGTTTACTGATCAGAGGTAGAAGGTGGTCGCTGTCAGCCGACATTCCCAGTTTATCATGACTACCACACCAGTCTTCATCTCGGCGATACTCCTGCTCCAGGCTCTCTAACACACTGCAGACCTGGACAAAGAAAAAAATGTCAAGCATTATATGTATTTTATCAGTATAGCCCCAAATTAGAACACAAGTTGTCTCAGGATACTTTACATACAGAGTAGGTCTAGCCAACCCTCTATATTCAGATAGAACCCAATAATTGAAACCAATCCCCACATGAGCAGGCACTTGGCGACATACTTTAAATCACACAAAGATCATCGCAGCTCTCCCGCTCAAAGTTCTGACATGATTCTGTACGAACGTGTGCGTTCAAGGCGTACCTGCTCAGACGTCTTATAGAAAGCCACAGAAGCATTGACAAGCTTCAAGCGATCCTCCATCTTCAGCATCAACTGCTGCCAGTGAACAGCAACTTTCTCAGCACAGCTTCGAATCGCCTCTGGATCGTAGTGACCTGCCTGCAGCACCATCTGCAAAAGAGAAACAGGTGAAGAGAGAGAGAATTAGACAGAGGCTAATGACGATCAGCTGGCAATATCCTCTGGATCCAGGAATGTAGAAGAACAGTGTGCAGGATAAGACAAAATAGTGGAATGAGTCCTGCTTGTTCAAAGTGTGTAAGTACATATGTTTTATGAGTGTGCATTATTCACAGCAGTAAATGATAAAATAACAGCTCATTTACCTCCGCTTTTTGCTGGACCTGCAGAGCGCTCTGATGAGTCTTCTGGAGAGAGTTAGCATGAAAGAGAGACTGGAGGGGGAGAAGAAGAGGAGAGATTGTTACTTTCAACTGAAATCACTGACTTACCAGTTCAACTCAATTTATGTGGAGTGTGTGAAGCCATGTTTTCATGTGTGGGACTGTTTTTTTACACTTGAACACATCAATTTTTTTAGCACACAGCAGGAGTTTCTCAGACTAGGGAAGAAGTCTTCACCAGCCAATGGCAACTGGAAATCCTTCAGATCAAGTCTATTTATAATTTTCGAAATTAATATGACTTAATTTAAATCTTTTTTTTTTTTCCACCTGAGAAGACGGATCTGTTCTGCGTGAACAAAAAGCAGGCATATTCCCATAAGGCTGCTTTATTACTAACAATTCCAACTGCGTAAACCTGAAATCTGTGCGTAACAGCTGACCTATGAATATGTGCAGCACAACCCTGAACATTAATTACAGTCAGATCGTGACCAAAGCTACAGCTGCTGTGCAGGTGTTCAACTCAGAGCAAAGACTCTGACACACAGCCAGCCGTGGATAATACACAACAGTAATGATGTTTCTGTGAAATCACAGACACAGTCATTGACACCTACATGATATTTTCAGATTCAGACATCAACGTAGAGCTTTAGATCTGCGTAACTCACATTAATGGCTCTGTTTTGATGGACATTTCACTAGATTACAGGCGTTTTCAGACCAAATAGTTCTAGGAACTCCCTGAGAGGAGGAGTTCCTGTGGAACTATACACAATTTAAGGCCAATTTATACTTTCCACATCCGTGGGTCTGGTATGTGTGACGTAAAAATCATCATCCACCCATTTCCACGAGGGTTGGCAAGGGAGGTCCTATGCGGACGTCCGTGTGCAGCCCAGAATTTGTAACTGAACAGACTGTCCACTTTTTTTTTTACGTGTGTGAATAGAACAATATCTTGACTTAACTTGTTTTACTGTAGATACACTGATTGATGGCAAAATTTCAAACTGAAAGATTTCTCATTTCGTTCAATAACAACAATAACAACAACAACAACAACAACAACAAAAGACTACAGTACATCCCATTCAGGTAAGAATGTGCTATCCTTCATGTCTGCGGAACCTTTTTTTCTTTTCTCCTGTTGGATGTGACTTACAATAACAACAACAATTGAAGGCTACTGTATTACTGCTTCAAAATTTTGTCTTGTTAGAGGCGATTTTGCACCATGAATCTTCTCACTTAACGCCATTAAATCCCAAGAGTGATACAACAAAAACGACAACAAAAATATTCTCGTTATGACCTGTGGTTCGTGCTTTGTGCTGTCCTGTTAATACAGCTACTGGAAAAGTTAAAGTCATACCGATCTCATTAAAGCTACTTTGACAAAGCTGATACTAGGTGTGAAAATAACAAGTGCATTGACAGGTAATTAGCAGTAAATCTTAGGCTTCACTTGCACTCAGCTGGGTGTAAAGTGGACCCCTGGTCTTTAAACCTAAAGCTCAGTTTTCTTTTAATATCGAACAATGCATCATGTTGTCAGAGGTTTATGACTGCATCAAGACTCACACTGAGTGTGTTTATTGGGTGTGTTTTCTTTATTAACTGTCTAAGCCTTGTTCAAATGTAACTGACAAAAATGGCATCAAGAGCTAAATCACATTTCAAAGAGGTGACATCACAGTTTGCTTCCATGTTTTTCTGAAGTCCACATTCTACTTTAGATCGG
>JAQLOL010000005.1:2379792-2389913 GCA_029783665.1 Naso thynnoides | reverse complement strand
CACCATTATCGCATTAGCTGTTACATTATTTTTGTTGACCTGTCTGATGTTGTTTCTGACCTAATTCAATCAGATTTACAGCGTTATCCCTGCCCTGTTCAGATTTACATTAAAAGGGATAACACTAGATAAGGCACATACGCATGTGCACGCACACGCACACACACACACACACACACACACACACACAGTCTGATCATCTAATATTGAAATATCAGTTCTAGTTTCTGTAAATCAACAGTGGAAGTCCTCCTGTTTCCACATCTATCCCCTCAAAGAGGGACTAAATCCTGTCTTACTGTTAAAGCTGTCTGCTTTGATCAGGAGGACAAATGGATTAGCGTTGGTCCATTCTAGTGAGTATGAGAGATATTGACTGGAATATTTACTTTCAGGAAATATGCTACATCTGATATATCCCGGGGTGGCTGGAGTATGGGGGTGTGGTACTAGAGCAAGAAAAAAATTCACACTATGATCCCAATTATGGGTGATACATGTGGAAGCTTACAGTCTGAATATTTCCCATGTTAGAAGGATTAGTGAGAAGATAAAGATTATAATTTACATGAGATTATTACTCTTCCCCGCATGACTAGTTTGGTTCAGGGTGAGGATTACAGAAGGGGATGACATAAAAGCAGAATCATCCCTGTCACCTAGAAGAATGAATACAATGAATGAATGAATGGAAAAAATGACACACAGTACCAGATATACCTTAAATGTATTTTCATACCCAAATCAGAGTGTACTAGTACTGCATTCCTTATTCAACCTGTGGCATCATTGCAGAAATCCAATACACCTTGTCAACACTTCACAGAAGTCAACATCCAAGCAAGCAACTAGTGGCCATGAAGAACAACACAGTACCTGCCTATTAACAACCTAGCAAGCCACCAGCAGCAGTCCAGCCCATGCAGTACGTTATTATGTAAATGCCAACGCAATGACCAGCAGAAGGCGACTGCTTCTTTAAGCATTCATAAAAGTGTAATTTGTGGAAAACGTAACGTGTGGTGCTTGTAGGTCCTTATGGGAAACTTGTGTGGAATGAGGAGATTACTTTTTATTGTTTATTTTATTTTTTTTTACTACTTTACTGGAATTGTATTTGGTTTATTGAGTGTGTGCACTGAGTTTTCTGTTGGTTAGTGAGATTTCCCAAGAGGAGTCAATTTGAAGTGTTTTTACAAAATTTGAATTAGCAGAAAACCTAGTGACCAGAAGTTACGGGTCCTTGAGACAAATTTGTTCTTTGTGATTAATGGAAGATGTGAGCAAAGTTTCATGACTCCAGGTCAAGCGGGGTATGAGATATACCTTTCCAAATTTTGTGTTTTTCAACCATTTACTACAGCCCCACTCGTGGGCCACCACGGCCTCTTGGCATGACAGAACGGCAGAATAAATAATATCAAAAAATAAAAAAACAGACACAAACACAACGGGCTCAGTTTCCCAAAAAACACGAGCGAAAGCAAGCTGAAGCAAAACCAGGGACAGGAGGATGCAGTGAGGTTGTTTCCTCAGGAGTCTCATGCTACAGCTAGCTTGATATTCAGACATTGCCTACCCCGGCTTTAATGTAGTAAGAAAAGGTAGACAATAGAGGCTTCAAAGAGAATCAGTGAGTTTTCACTGAAGCTTTTCTATACTTTTTAGTGTTTGTTTGCATGAGAAATTACATGTAATGTGAGTAAACATTAATTTCAATGCATGTATGTACAAACTTCAACGCTTTAAAGCTAAAAGTACGACAATAAAAAAAAACTAACAAAAAAGGAAAGAAAAAAAACACCATCAGACCCAGATGATACCAATTCTTAACATGTTATAAAGGTTCATCCTAATCCAGAGTGTAAACATTGCTATACACTAAACATTTGCTATGTACTTTTTCCAGGATTGATTTGCACTCTTTTAGAGTTAATACTTTATACTTAATACTTTACTGAACCTCCCCAATCCAAAATAGTAAATTATTAATGCATTCAAATCAACTGACATATATGCTGATTAGACAGACACCTGGTATTATTTAATTATAGCTGATACAACAAAGAATATCTCAGACCCAATTATTCTTTTTTTAAGAACTACAATGTGCTGAGAATAATAATACAAATCGTTGCTGAAGTCTCATATGAAAACAAATGGATCAGATGAAGGAGGATTTCAGCTGAATGTGACAGGAAAATGTCAGAAAGAACAAAGGGAAATTATGGAAAGAAGGTAAAAGAAAACAGACAAGGATGAGAAAAATCTATGAAGAGAGGCTACACAGTGGAATCCCATCTTATAACCAAGCAGACTGGCAGTTTGTGAGTGTGTGTGCGTGTTTGCAGCAGAGACTCGATGATCCTGATCACATCAGACATTATCTAACCTCTTCTTTTTGGTGTAGTCTAAAAGAAACGCTCATGAACACACACACACACACACATCTGCTATCAGAGTACTACTTTGACTTTAGAAAAACAAAATAAGACCACTGACAATGTCAATACAGAAGAACACTGATCACAGTAATTTTATTACACCCTAACTACTCCAAGCCCTTCAAAGCTCTTACTGCACATGAAACTGTGTGTGCTTCTTTAAGCAGTCCTGACTCAACACTGAAGAAGAAAAATGTCACTCCTGTTGTCAATAATAGGTTGAATCTGGGACAACTTGACTTGATTGGTGATACATTAAAACAAGCCTCTGTTGAGTTGTTATCAAGGTGATTGACACCTCTAGTTCTTCAGTTCTCTGTTTATAATGACCATTGTTACAGACACTAAATCATCTGTGGACTAATGTAAATGACTGTCATTGGAGTTGTTACATGAGGCAAATTGTAAATGGTTGTCAAATCTCATGGGAGGAGGTGAAAGGACAGCATTGTGGGTGGGTGCTAAGTGGTGTAGAGGAGCTCCTCCTCTGTTCATGACTCCTCTACCTTTACGTGAACTAAATGTGTCCGATGTAATTGTATTTTATTTTGGCAAATATCCAAACATTTCTTTTTCCAGCACTGTCTTTGCACACATACATTTTTTTTGCTCACATTTTTTAAATCTCCACCAAGAACTTCAGCACATTTCTGTGTTTTGTCACAATCTTTACGACCAAAACTTCAGGTCCAGCGTTTCTTACGTAATAGACTGTGGCATTGAAATTAAGAAATAACATCTCCTGCATATAATTCAGGAAAGCCTTGTGACCATAAATGGTAATGTAGAAGCATGTTGTTCATACTTCCTGCCACCACAAGGCATGGTGGATCTAAAAATTTGGTATTAATCAAGGCAGATTACTAACAGATGTTTGCAATGCAAATGATTAAGCGCTGGATAAAAACAAACTAACAACGTTAAATTTTTCATTGACTGGATTTTTCTGTGTTATGTTATTGTAAATAATGGTCTGGGATGGATTTGCACTGACCATGTCGTGAACACAGGATGTTTAGACAGTGACAGTATTTTATTATGGAGCATACTGATCCCTTCAGACAAGTATTTTGGGGGAAAATTAAACAGAAAACCTAAATGCGCGACAGCATAAGGAGATACAGGCTTAACCTCCCACCTGTTTAGGTACAACAGCTGAAGTTTCTCTTCGGGATCAGCTTCGTTGCTGATCATTTTTCCAGCAATTTGAAGACATCAAGAAATGCAGCGTTGACAGTGTTGCTTTCTATTACAAAGTACTAATCATCGTGGCTTTTGATTCAGTTTTATCAAAAGGAAGATAAATTTAAAAGCAATACTGGGACGGAAACCAATCAGGATTGACTCACCTGAGCCACATCTTCGAAGTCATCGTGTCTTTTCTGCAGGGCTCGGGCTCTATGAAGGGATTTCCCAACACCAGTGTGTTTGCTGAGGAAAGCCTCGCCATGGTTTTCTATCCAGTCCATCACCTGGATGAAGAGAACACAATGATCGACTTCAAAACATTTCCTACCACACACTCAGGATTAAAGGTCACCTGCAGAACCTTCTCTTCCTGGTACTGACGGTGTACATACAGATCAGCACTACAAAATTACCTCAGACCTTATGAATTAAAAATGAAACAGATGAAACCTTCATGATCTGTGCGGGAAATTTAGGTCACTGCAGCTGAGAAGAAAAAGATGTTGAATATTCTGTACCATTTGACCACTGAAGGCCAAGCTTGGCTGATATACTTGACAGATGACTGCTAAACATTGTTATTCGTTGCGTTGTTTATTTGCGACATTGTTGGTACTTTGTAGGTCTTTGTTTATAATGTGTATTATTGTTTCACTTCTGTGACTAGATGACAATTTTTTCTTTGGTCGTGTTTTCTGTAGTCGCTTAGATAGTCTGAAACTTTTATAGGAAATAGTTCAAGTCAGTTGTACTGTATTATGACAACACAAAACTATTAACCAGATCATCTGATTTTGATGAACTAACTCACTGTGGATCAACTTCAGAGTTATTGTTGTTACAGTTGGAATACGTAGGAATATGGAAATGTTTGCTCAGGACTTGGTGTAAGAAAATGTTAAATATTGGCTGAATCTACATTAACTGAAACAGCCCCTATAAATCTGTGGTATAACGTCAAAAATCATAAACCAGGCCAAGCTAAGATATAAACCAGGCTTACATCTTAGCTAAACCTGGAGAACAGGACACATTACATAGCTTCATAACCTTGAATTAGCTAATTCAGCCAGTAGCAGGGTGGACTGTGTCATGATGAGTGTTGGGCGAGTTGCCTCAACATAATCAGTGACTCTTCACGTTTCACTTAACACATAACAGACCTATTAAAATTCAATTTAAAGCAACATCATGTAGCCCATTTATCTTACAATAACAGTTTCAAAATCATTTAGATCCTTCACTATATGACTTAAAGCCAGGCCCCGCAATTTAGAAACAGATACTTACTGATGTAAATTACTACATTGAAAATGAGGCTGAATTTTATGGAGAAAATCTCCTCTGGCTTTACCTCCATTGTCCTACAACTGCTCAGCCTCAACTCTGTGATTCACGGAGGTTCCTGAAAGCAACATGTTTGCTACCTGCTAGCTGCAGCTGCAGCGCCGTGGAGTCTTGGTATTTTGTCAGTGTTTTGCTCCTTATCAGAGGAGGTTTGGCTCGCTGGCAGATGGAGGTTCCATGTCGGAATGAACACAAGAACAAGCTGAGTGAGTGGGCAATATAGCTAAACTCAACCATCTCTATCAACGTCGTGACAGAGGTGAGGGTGGAGGACGCTGACATTAGGTCACACGCTCAGCACCCTAAGCACGTTTGTTCCTTAAAGTCCAGGTTGCTTGACTAGTGTGAGTGCTACATACTGTGCCCAGGTATGGTTCCGGCTAGAGAGGTGGGTTTCAGCATGGGACTGATACACATGCACGAGCACAGGTAGGGAGTGTGACATCCCTGTGACTGTTAGTGGAGGATTCACCTTAAAATTCAGGCAGACAACAGTGGATAAAGTCTGGATAAAGACCAGTGGAAAAAATCCATGACTGTCTTTTTGATCGCTGAAGTTGATACCAGAGAACAACAGAAAAATTCCATTTACAAGACAGAAAAAATGACGGTTCAAAAATTGAAAATATGGGTCACACTCCATGGCTCAAGTAGCTTAAGTGTGTTCTGGCCCGGTTAGATTGGAGCAAAGCGAGTGCAGGCCATGAGGGTAGAGGGGAGGAGGGACATCCATGAGTCAGCACTGTTCGGGGCAACTGGACCAAATGTGAGAACGCCTTCAGACTGGCATCTAGTTGTTGGGGTCAGCCAATCTACATAAAGGGCTTCAGACGGACGCAAAACTGAACTTATTGCTGTTAAATAGTAAGTAGTTGCTTGCTAAGCTACATGTCATGTGTTGTGGCTCTTGCTGGATGTTTGACACATGGCAAAAAAAATACCTGCAATGTTTCGGGGTTGATAAATCTCACAGAAATAAAGTCCTGCATAATGCTACTCTAATGGAGCTGTAAGCAGCTGTAATGTTATCACTTAATTTCACATTTTATTTCCTTACACAAATTGTGGCAGTGTTAGGCCGATAGTCACTCTCTTTTTGCTCTGTTTTTGGTCTCTACCAACTCTTAAGGTGAATAGCTTTTTAGCTGCTAAAAGCTTCACTGTGTTCACAAGCTAGTTACAAACCGTACTGCCAACCTGCGGGGCCTGGTTGTCAGAGTGCAAACAGCGATCTGATGAAGGCTTCATAAAGACAGGGGGAGCTACCGATTGAAGAGATCATTCTTTACCCATTTATCATTATGAATGTGTCATTTCATACATTATTTGATTGTAAAATATTATTTGGTCAGAGCTGCTTTAACAACTATGTTATTACCTTGTCATCCTGACTAATTATGATATATATTAAAAGAACGTAAAAGCATTTACTTATAACCTAACAAATTTACATCCTTTTGCTGCATACCTTTGTTTCATATGCATTAAAAACTATATTAAAATGTAAACACATATTTCGGTTCCTATATTGTATGCACAACCAGTAGACCAAACCTCAATTTGAAAATGAACTCCTGAAATAATATTGAATGAACAAAACACTAACGCATAAACTCATTTTAAAATGGCATTAAGCCATTTTCAAAGCCTTGACCAAACAGTCTGTGTGTGGACGAGCAGTGTTGTAATTCATGACATCAGTGGAGTCTCGTCAGTGCAGCTGGAGCCACAGAGAGGTCAGCGAAAGGTCACTGACAAACTGAAGCATGCTGACTGCAGCTGGACTGACTTTGTTTGCATGTGCAGCAAAACTGCCAAATAAAACTACACACCTAATATCTTCTCTCTCGCTCTCTTCCTCTCTGGGGTCACATATATCCTGTAGCAGGACAACTCTGGTTGGAATAGCCTGTTTTCAGTGATTTATAGACTATTGGTATGAGCTTTCTCTCTCACTTGCTCCTTTTATCACTTTCGAGGTATGTCTCTCTCCCTCTGTGCGTCTGTGTGTGTCTCTGTGTCTCTCTCTGGAGTCTCATAGAAACTGATGCATGACGAGTACAGTTGGCAAAGCTTTGTTTTTATTGAAGTTATAACCTAGTGGCATGATCTCTTCTTCACTCACTATTTTGTCCCTCTCGGTCTTTGTCTTATTACCTCACTTAAACACTCGCTCACACTCTCTCTCGGGTCAAATATAAATGTTTGCATGGCTCCCAGCATGTGGCTTTGAATTTGTACTTTGCCTGACGCCCTATTTCTTCCCCCTTCAGAGCGTTTATTTGTACATACAGCACACACGATAATTTTGTTACAGCAAATCTGTTTTAAATTAATTCAGCGTGCTGTTATCATTATGTGTGTGTCTGTGTTTGTGGAGGGAGGGAGGGATCAATACAAAAGTGCTGGTGGGGAAAAAAAAAAGTTTCCAGGTCCCAACACAAGTAAAAGTAATCACAGCACAGGAAACGACCAGATTCTTTGATTAAAAAAAAAAACAAAAACAAAAACATATAGGATTGTCATTTCATCCAAGTGAGTTATGTGCTGAAATGAAATAGAAAAACAGATTAGCAGTATGGGGTGAGGATTAAGAATCTGTATCTTCTAGTTACAAAGTCGTTACTTGGATGTGTGGAATGAAACAAGCAACAATTTTAGGGCAATTGTGCTTTTCTTCAGTGGTGGGATGAACTTATTGTCTTGCAAGTCACAAGTAAGTCTCAAGTCTTCGTTTTCAAGTATTGAGTCAAGTGAGTCAAAGTCCTAAATTTTGAACTATGAGTCTCTAAGTCATTAGCATTCTTCTGATCTATTAAATTTACACAAATTGTGAATACTTACTAAAATTTTTGTTTGTTTCTTAAAATAACATTAAAGCAACACTATGTAACTTTGGCCGCCAATGATGCCCGTTCATATGTCGCATAAAACAGCAATTAAAAAAAAAAAAGAAGGGTCATATTTTACAGAGAAAATGTCCTCTAGTTTTTCCCTCTGACATCCTACGAATGGTCTGCCTCAACTCTGTGATTCATGGAGGTCCCTGAAAGCAGCATGTAGGTTGCCTGCTGACTGAAGCAGCAGCTACAGCACCAGGTCGTTGCTGGTAACAGCTCCGCTAAAATAAAAGGCTGCAGGCAGACAGACTAAAAGACTTACTAAAAAAGCTATTTTAAGCAACGTATGAACGTGCATCGTTAAGTTTTGTTTCTCAAATCTACAGTTCGAGGTCAAAGTAACATAGTGTTGCTTTAAGACCAGAAGACTACAGAACCCATTTCTTCATGGTTTGCTCTTTAACTTGTCGGATGCGTCAAACAAAGTGGATTCTTGGGGGAAAAGTGTCGACATGCTAAGAATGAAATGTGTTACCTTTAGTTGCATCAAGAAATGAAGGGAAATATATGGCACACTTATTTATTTGGCACACTTTTTAAATAACATACAGGTAAATCTTGAAGATATTCAAGTCAAAAAGCTCAAGTCCAAGTGAAGTTACAAGTTGTTAGTGTTATTGTCCAAGACAAGTTGTATTTTATGATATTGACACATTGAGTCCAAAGTCATTAAATTTGTGAGTCTGACTCATGTCGGCAACTCTGCTTTATATGATATTACATTTCAGGGGGGAAATTGGTTCTGTCTGATGGGTTTTTTACTTCATCGAGCAGATTACAGTGCTACATACAATGGAAAGAACAGTTTATAGATGTAATTTTGTATACATTATGGAAAGTGCTCAGCAGCATACTGTATGAAGTATTTAAATAAGCCGTTTTCAACCAAAATGTTAAAATCCTGCTTACACAGTTTGAAATTAATAATAATAATAAGATGATATCATATTTAACGCCTCACATTGCCCCTGCCTTGCCAGAAAAGTTGCAGACAAGTGAAACAAGTAAACAAATCAGTTTCATTAATTTTAAAGCAGCGCTTGCCCACCATTTTTTATATATCCATTTTGATCAGTCAGTCTTCAGTTTCTTTATGTCAGATCACCATTTTGCTCACCTTTCTCTCGTTGTGCGTTGAACTGCTGTAGCTGAACAGCCAATCAGAGGGTTTTTTCTCACTGACAAGTTATTCAAATCAACATTCTCAACTGTCCGAAGAGCCACAAACAAGGTCTGAGCAGCGCCAATGTGCCCAACACCGGCCAACACACAACAGTTAGCCTGATGTGTTAAAAAAGTGCTGTACTAATTCTAAGGGGGAACCCAAAGCACAGGGATACAACTCATCTAAAATCCCTACTCACTTGAGAAACAACTCGATCTGCCTCCACAGAAGGATACTTAAAGCAACACTATGTAACTTTCACTGCAACCCATTGCTTCGAAAAACGAAACTAAACGATGCTCGTTAATACGTTGCACAAAACAGCAATTTTACTACAATCAGGTCATATTCATATGACCCAAGTCATATTCTGCTACGTCTGTCTGCAGCCTTTTATTTAAGCGGAGCTGTCACCAGCAGCGACCCGGCGCAGCACTTGCCTGCATGTTGCTAGGCAGAGCAGTCGCAGGACATCATCTCCATAAAATATGACCCGGTTTTACTCATACTGTTGTTTTATGCGACATATGAACATGCATTGTTAAGTTTCGTTTTTTGAAGCAGTGGGTCTCGGTAAAAGTTACATAGTGTTGCTTTAATGTACACATTTTCATCACAAAATTCTTCTTACGTCTATCAGACAACACACACAGGAACATGTTACAACTGGCTAGAGCTCAACAACATGCACTAAACACATGGAAACAAAATTAGATAACTTCATTGATAAATTTCCATTATATCCATATTTTCTTTACCTGCATAATGTATTTCATGTATCCATATTATATCCATATATATCTATATCTATATATCTATCTATATCTATATATCTATCTATATATACATAATTTGCCCATGGTGCATCTCTGCAGTCGATTGAGATTGTCTGAGTTTAGCGTCAGCTGTTTTGCATGAGAAACACTCTGTGTCCTTGAAACTATACTTCATGTTAATCATTGTGCACATGTGGACTCTAAGATTCCAGTGGTTTCAGTAATGCCAGTGGTGTTTGGTTGTACCTAATTCCTAGCGCATTACTGTCCACCCACAATCACATTAAATAAAATAAAATAA
>JAQLOL010000005.1:2343494-2376802 GCA_029783665.1 Naso thynnoides | reverse complement strand
ATCTTTGACTTCATCTGTTTCATCTGCAAGCAAAATGGTGTGAGTGTGTATGTGTGAGTAAGTCCACTGTATGTGATGGGGGATGAGGACGGAATTATCACTTTAACATTATGCTAGCCTGTCTTATACCTGCAGGGTGCTAGTAAGTTTCTTAAAACCCTATTAATCGTGGTAATTATATCACTGGAAATATTTTACAGTACCGTCATATTGGCCAGATGTCTAAAACAGGAAAATAAAGTGTTTTATTGAAAGAAAAACTTACAAGATATCAGAATTGCATTATAGATTCAGTGAGATAGTTAAATATGTCATGATGTAATATCTTTGACCTTTGGTTCGGGTTGATTGTCCAGATTAATGGATGCCGACTATAAAGACAACTATTCCTTATTTCTTTCGGTTTCTCCCTTTAATGATGCCTGTCAACGATCGGCAATGACATAATGTTACTGTTGATCTGACTAACCATAAAATTTGGGTTCATAGTGCCCAATACTTAATAGTGCTGTTGTTGTTGTTTTTTCTATAAGACTGACATCATCCTCGGAGTTTGTATTTACCGTCAGCTACTGACTTCAGCAAGTTTCATCTAAAAAACAGGCGCGGCCACGATGTGGCAAAGGATCCACAGCACTGCTCTCATGTCTGGTGAGATGCACAATGGAAACGAGATAAAAATCAGTTTTGACGTGGTTTGTTGTGAAGATGATTCACAACAAAGAAGGACCAACTGCTGTGATGAGGATATAAAACACGAAACTGCTTGACAGGGTTTGTTCTTTTGAACCACTACTTCTTACACACAATGAACAGTTTCAGCACATACCCTACGCACACACACACACACACACACACACACAGTCTGAAACCCCTGCAACCTCATCTTCTTTATTCTTCTAAACATTCCTGCAGTCACATTGTTTCACAGAACAGAAAATATGATGTAACTAAAATTTAACATTGAGTATAACAATACTTGCATCAAACAGGAGCTCAAGCTCACTTTTTTGTCTCCTACAGTCTCTGAAAACCTTAAAGGCACTCACACATAATTTCACTTCATTAAATAAATGCATCAAGTCAAAGGTACAAGATAAGTAAACCATCACCAGTCTCCGAGTGTGTAACACTTTGCAGCGTTCTCACAAGAATCAATGCCGTCATAGCTTGCCAGGCCAAAGCGCCTCAATTAATGTGTCTGTGTGTGTGTGTGTGTGTGTTTGCAAGGATGTATCTTTTCCTAGATAAGTATACAGTGAGATAACACGGCCTGAACAGCCTGTCTAAAGATAAAACAGCAGGCTGCAGCAGAGAGAAGAGAAGAGTACAAATGTTCCCAGATGAAATTTAGTGGAACACAGACTTCTTCAGACAGCAGGCTGAACCGCGGCGGTGCAGCAGCAGACCAGCACCTCCCTGTCATCACAGCCGGCATCACTGAGCTGCCAAAGAGCAGAACTAACAGCACCCAAAGGAGAGACTCTGTATTCTGGAGTCCACATCTCTCCCTAAGGTGTACTAATAGTCTTTTTGAATGAGTTCCAACATACCATTTTTTTCAAATACCGACATTCATCATAACTACACGTCTACATTACGTAATTTGCTAACAAAGTGAACTTTTGGGAATAAATATTCCAGAATGTTTTTAGGACATTTTTAATGTCCTAATAGCTAAAATGTATTCCCGGGCATGAACAGTCTTACAATCAGAAATAGTATTAAAGGAATAGTTCACCCAAAAATGAAAATTGCATGCAAAAGCATGTTGAGGCTTCAGGACACTTGGATTACCTCAGACAAGCAGTTTGAAGGCATTTTACTGTTTTTCTGTGTTCACAACCAGGTCACCATTCACTTCAATTGTTTGGGAGATTACCGTCAAACTCCAGCAGCATTTTGTGGACTAAAAAAATTCACCCAACCTTCAATCGGCATAAAGGTGATCATGACTGAATTTCCTTTTTCTATCTATCCCTTAAACACTATTATAACAAACATGAGTTGTACCTCTCCTGCTACCATACCAAGAAAAGTGGACACACACATTTATGATAGAGAACAGTTGACAAGACATTGTAGTAGTGGCTCCATTAGTTGACCGAGATGACTACAAGGACTTAACTGAAATTTCATCCTAGTATAATAACACAAATGGGACAGCCTACAGTATTGTGCAATTGCCAAATTTAATTTAGGGTGGATTATAATGCTGACTTAAAGCTGAGCATACAGGCTCTGGTAGCTGTGCATTAATCACCGGACTTCAGTCACTAGATCATGTAGTAAGCAAGTTAGCATTGCAGTTGGTTTACCTCAGTGTAAGCCTGGGTGACCTGCTCGTACAGGCTCTGGTGGCGGTGGATGGCGAGCTCCAGCTCCTGCATCTCGGATGGTAACCCTCCCTCACTGCAGACTTTACACCAGGCCTCCACCTCCGACAGGAACTGAAGAAGCAACAAAGACGCACATATATAATCATGCGATTTGTTTATTCATATGATGACAAACGTGGATATAACGTGTGGTTTCTTTTGTTTGTTTTTTGTTTTGAATGAAAGGACGGTGGTGTTGCTTGGTCAGTCTTTTGGTCTCTCTGTCCATCCATCACTGTTGTCCACAGTAACATATCTCAACTACTGGTAGCCAGACTGCAGTATTTGCTGTAGATACTCATCGGCTTTGCTTTATGAGAGAAATTCTGATTATTCTAGACATACGTCGAACCCAAGGCCAGTGGGCCAGATCTGGCCTGCACTAAAATTATCTCTGGCTCACGAGGTGATATCATATGTCTCATACAAATAGCCTGCACACCAGTAGGCTACACCACGCACACACTACTGATAACTCAAGTTGGGGACGCTGCGATCTGAATTTTTGGGGCCGATCCCGATCCCCGATTTTTTTCACCTCAGGATCGGCCAATTCCGATACCGATTACAATTTTTAAAAAAGAAATAAATGTTTACCTTTTGCTACTGAAGTATCTGTACCATCCGTCTCTTCTTACAATGCAGACTGCATTTTTGGGGTCTTTCTCCGACAAAGTATAAAAGTGCCAAATAGACGACATGACAGGACATGTGCTTCTTGTTTATGTTCCACACCAGTATCGTGTTGTAAGGTAGGTGGGCACTATGGTGCCTCCTCGCTATGAGCGCTTCCTCATTAAAATTGTACATTAATTTGGACATAAATGGTGCAGCTGGCTCATAAAAGATCAGTTTTCCAAATTGGGTAATTTGGTGACGGCCCATCGAGTCATTTGGAGTGAAAATTAGCCGATTTAAATCAGTGGCTGATCGATCAGAGCACCTCTAATTCAAGTCCCAGGTTTACTGCAACAGCTATACCTACCGTCCTGCTCCAGGGAAAGGACCGAGTGATGGCAAGAAAAAGCCAGAAAACTTGGGTCACTTTTCGTGTTGCCAGACAGTGGCAAGCCAGGTCTTCATCGCTGTGTTTCCAGTTTCGCATTTTACTGATAAACTGAACATTAGGCACCAAGTACACACTGCAATTTGCTGACTTTGGAGTTTAGAAATTTAAATTTGAGGATGACTCTGTCGGCACCACACAGTTCCCACGGTACATTCCCAAAAACAATGCCCCAGCTCCGCCTACAAGCCGCTCGAACGCTCTACATGTTTGGAAGCACGTACCTGTGTGAGCAACTTTTTCTTCTGATAAAAAAACCTCACACAGAAATTGTCTCACTGATGCTCAGCTTTACTCCATCCCCGGAGTTTCCACAGTTCAGAGCTTAATGTCAAACATTTATGATCTTGCAGCCAAGAAAAAATGCAAAGGAAATCAACATAAGAGCAGAATGCACGTATAGTTTTTGCACCTGTAATTAGGTAGACTGTTAATGGTCTTATTTATTTATTCATTCATGGCCCTCAACTTAGACCTGATTTTTAATTTTGCCTTTGGACACCCCTGTTCTAATGTGCGTTGGCCACTGTGAGTTATTTTCCACTTTTATATGCACTGTTTGTCTTTTATCTCCATTTTTCAAGATCCATTCTGACAGAAATGAGACATGTAAATGAGCATTAACGGCTCTGTACATTTTAATTAGTCTTTTCTGTTGTGCACTGGCTTATGAGCTACTGTGGATACGTGATTTGGTTAATTAAATATCAGCTGGTAGAGCGTTAATTGTTATTTATGAGTCAAAAGATTTCAGAAAAAAAAAATGTGGTTGGGGCGTTTCAAGTCCGATGTTGCAGCAATCACTTCAGGTCTGTGTATGTCGGCTCATTAATGTCTTTATGCTCCCTAATTGTAGTGTGTTTATCTCTGCCTGGTCTGATTGTAATATTAGTTGATTGAAAAAGTTTGCTCTGCTTTAACTTTGCGCCGCAGGGCTGTTGCAGTTTTCATGTGGTCTGCAACACCACAGCTTAAACAGACTACCACATTAAAATGAATGGGGGAGCTTGCATTTTTTCCCGCAATGCCTGATTTGGTCTGAATGGGCTCTAACTGTGGCTGCAAAATGAAGACAGCCTTTACTTATCTTTCTCTAAGACCCTCTCATTTTCACACTTTTGCAACATTTATTCTATCTGTAGCCTTGCCAAAATTCTTTCGCTGGTCTCTCTTTTTCCATCTTGTGTTTTATCTTTCATCCTGACACTATTTTGTTTGTCTGTTTTTCATTTCTTCATTCTCACTCTCAGCCAATCCCTCCTCTACCTCCACCACTCTCTCTCCTCCTCTTTTCTCTATTCTTTCATCTCTCTCTCTCTCAAATGAACACTCGTGGCGAATGTCAAGGGCTCAGCAGGACTCAAACAAGTCCCATCTGTTGCCATGTCAACAGTCCAAGAATCAGCAATAGATCAGTTTGATCTATTAAATATGATCAGACACTAAAAATGTTCCATTTACATTTTACATTCTGGACACATGTCTGCTGCAGAGAGATTCCTAGATGAAATAGTTACTAGATAAGTAACTAAGCAACAGCAATCTTACAGTAAGTGGAAAAGCTTTCCCTCTAATGGAACTGAAGGGGAAGTCCTATCAGGTTGGGAGGAAGGAGTGCTGATGTTTCTTCTCAATGCTTGCTGAGTGCAGATTTGCTCTCAGTTCAGAAATAAAGCTCTGCTCAAGGACGTCTGTCTGAATTCTCTCTCTTTTCTTTATCTTTTGTTCTTACCTGTTCAGCCTTCTGGTGAAAGACAGATGACATGGCGAGGATGGTGGAGCGCTCGTCAAGTGCAGCAGCAAAACTTTTCCAGTCCTGATCCAGCTGACCTGATATCTGTTTTATCTGCGTGGAGGCATAGTGACCAGCCTCCGCCAAGCGACTCGCCACTGACATGATTCTGTTAATATTTACATAGGCGTTCTGTGAGGAAAAAAAAACAAAAACCGAAAAAACATGTTGTTCAACTGGAAAGAGCTACAAAAACATGTGATATTACATTCTCTTATCCCACTTAAACATTTTAAATGGTTGTACTTTTTGTAGTTATGATCAAACTATAATCAAACTGTGTCTGTTGCTTAAAATGTATTATTTTTTGTTTTTGTTCTTTTTGTTTTTGCGTTTTCCTTATTATTTTTATTATTTATTGTGCACAGGTCTGTCTTGAAAAAGAGATCTTGATCTCAATGAGACTGACTGTTTGAATAAAGGATTAAATAAAATAAAATAAAATAAAACTGATCCTGCTATTATCAGCATTATTGTTACATTTCATTTTGAATAAAATACAGTGTCAGGCAGGGCTGCACAATACTCAGATATCTACAGGCACTTGCGATTAATTGGACTGATATTGCAATTGTGACATGATTTGTGATACTAGAGGGCATGATCATTTTTATAATAATATTCTTGTTTTTATTGAAAAACATGATAAAATGATTATGGTGGTAATTCTGTACCAAGCAAAGATGTTTCTGGGGTTTTTTTGTTTTTGTTTTTGTTTTTTTAATCTGCAGAATATGATGTGTAGGCCAGGACAACTCAGCAACTCCACAATATTTAAATTAAAACAGTATGTTTAAACACATTTCTTCTCCTAAAATTATTGTGGCTCCCTGGGATTTAAAAATCACAGTATACTCACACCATACTGTGATTTTAATCACAATAGATTTCAATTTCAATTAATCGTGCAGCCCTGAGGTCCAGACATTTATTTATGCAACTAGCAACTTGTACCCAAAGAAACTTGTTCCTTAAGTACTTACATTTGAATGACTTCAACCATACTGACTTGTGAAATAGCTGTATTAAGATAAACATAACATAACATAAACATAGTGTTACCTTACAATAACCATAACCTAACCTAACCCAAATGGAACCTAACTGTATTACTTTAATCTGAGTTCAGTAAACACTTCAGATGAACAGGTTAACTTGCACAGCAGCCGACTGTGTGTTTCTCACGTAAAGTGTCCTTGGCCCCCTTGAAAAACACTTTACAAATGTAAGTTATAATTATTTTATCATTATTATTAGTATTATCATGTAAGGTAAACCTCTTTTTTTATCTCTGCTGTCATGTAAAGTGATCGACAGTGATATAAAGTGAAAACGATGGTTTTGGTTGACATGAGCTACCATTGAGTTCATGGCAAAGTGGTTGTGTTGAGTCTGCAGCTCCACAGCATGTTGGTAACTTCGGCCGATCTCCGTATGACTCTGCAGGAACACCTCCTTGTTGTGGCTGATCCAGTCAAACATCTGAATACACACACACACACACACACACACACACCACACAGCAAAGTTAGGAGCATTGCAAAATATGTCACACAGTCTTTCTTCGTGTTACTGCCACTGCAGAAAATTTCACAAGTTGAGTCGGAAACACCTCGAGACAACACATATCACAAAGACAACATATGACAGATCATGTGCATTTGACAGACGCCAACTCAAGGTTTACTTGTAGCTCTTCGCAGCTGAAAACTCTGGACCTTGGGTTCAGATTTATTTGTCAAACTATCAAGATCAAGATGATCAAACATGAGTCAAAAATTTTCAAGCAGCTTTTGTGACTATTCCTTTGTGTGGACAATTATGCTGGAAAGGAAAGGATTAGCATCTCTGAGAGAAAATGTGGCCAGAATTGCTAAACAAGACCCAGGCTGTGAAAAACAAAGGAATATTCCTTTGTAAACATCAACATCGATCTGTGTGCTGGCTTCATTTTCACCAGCTGATGTACTGTAAAGCCTATGAAGGGGGGGCAACCCTTGAGGCTACTTCTCCATCTGAATCAATCTTTGCAGACAGATGGAGGCCATTTGTGGCGCTGGGAGGTTACCATGGTTACCACATGATCAACACAGTCATTTCTCTAGTTGTGATCTCCAAAGAACGAACACCTCGTCAGGTCTGACTGTTTCTCTGGCTCGACTGCGAGTGCTGAGTGTTTCCCACAGTGTAAACTCGTCCAGCCACCCCCGCAGCTCCTCAGCATTACAACACTGATGTGGACAAAACAGTTTTATTTTTTTTTCTCTCTGTTTGCATTACAGTAAATATTTACAGCTCCTGCATGTGGATTTCTGTGTGGAACAACACACTATGTGAACTAACGCCCATCTTTGTGTGTGTGTGTGTGTGTGTGTGTGTGTGTATTCCATCAACAGCACTTTTCAACAACGGCGTGCCCCTTTTTAGCTACTTAGTAGTGTTTACAAATAAGGATGGGAATTAACATGTTATTAATTTATATCAATGAAAATCGGTCGATCAAAAATAATAAAAATAAAAGGTCCACACAGGCTTTCATTATGTCGGAGACTAAACGTGGCGTAGAAATAAAGTTTGCTCAAATTAGCATTGTTGAACTTTCGGTTCCCTCGTCTCAAAGTCAGCGGGTTTTTTGATAGCGTTTTTGGATGGATGCCATTAATAAGGTGGCAGTTAACCTACGCACAAGCGACTTTCATGTTTTGTTCTGCACATTAAAAAAAGGGTAAATATCAAACTTACTATATTTAAAGACTTATTAAACTTAAGTCTCTTGAAGAAAGTATTTGCTGACATATAGCTAAATGAGACTACAGAGGTTGTTAGGGAAGTTTAATGTATCATTTTGACTGAAACAAAGTTCTGCTCTAATCCACCTTAAATGTCCTCCTGGCATTTTTGAGCGCCACTGTCTTTTTTTCAGTTGTCCTTAATATGTAGAGTATCTGCAGCAGCACGCAGTGCCCCAGAGAAAAAGCGCAGCGCTCCGCTCTGCTCGAGCGATTCCAGTTCAAAATTTCTCAACTTTTCATAAAGGTGCTCATAACATCAACAGAGCGTTTTTCAATCAGACAGTCATATATCCTAGACGAGACGATGATATTAACTGAATTATTGATTATTGTCTCCTATGGATTGCGTCATGCATTCACATCCTCCTCGTTCCGTGTCTGATTGCTGGAGCTGTGACAGTTGAGAGATTATTATTATTGAGCTCATCATCCATTTGAGGGAAAGCATCCTCTGTCTGATGCTCAGCAAAAGCGGCAGAGCGTCGCCGATCACACAGCAACAGAGGCCGTCATCAAGGTTTTGTTGTCATGGAGACAAGACGCATGTGCAGCGTTTTATTCTCTCAGCGCACAAGTCCCCCATCCCAGCAATCTTAAGTGCACCACCAGCGCTTTTCTGCCCGATGAAAATGGCATGTGGACACGCACCCCCTGCAGCCTCAGTGTGATTATACTTGCACTCTTTATAGTCACTCAATTTTTACAATTACTGCCTTTTAAGTTATAATGTACACATATTATAGAGTAGTAGGAAGTTCAGTGGTGATGATGCTGAAATCATGCCAACAATTCAGCAGTTAATAAGTTGTAAATTTTTGTTTTCCATGGAGCTTTTTTTACGCAATGGTCCAAAATCATACTAGCTTTTGGTCGAGGGAGTTCCAGTTATGTTCCAGTATCACCCTGGTTAATGAAAGTGCTGCTCTGTTGGAAAGCACTTGTGTAGAGTCATTTTACAGACATTTTAAATAGCATTGCTGTCGTCCTTTCGACTGTTTCTTCCTCTTCACCATCGCTTCTCCTTGTTACACCTGTTAACAAAAATGCCAGCATGGATCAAGGGAATTATGCAGCTCGAGGGATATATTTTTGATGGATCGGAAAATCTGCAGCCGGTTGTTCCTTTCCATCCCTATGCTCAAAATAAAAAAGCATTTCAGAAGTGTTTCAGTAAATACAGACCACTTCACATCATGGAGCATGGATTTTTTAAAAATACTGTAGCATTTTTTGGAATCAAACCGAAATCCTTTTGCATGTGGTCTGAAGTAGACTGGTATGTTAATGATGAATGGAATCCAAACATTCACTCACAACCGCAGCTAATCACTTAGCGGGGGAAGGTGAAGCAATGCTGGCTGATTCTCACAGGATGACTGCTTAATGTGTGTCTGTTCAGATAAACAGTGCAGGCTAATTTATTTCAGCTGCAAAGAGGTTTATGGTGAAATTTACTATGATCCAAATGTGAGAAGACAGCAAAAAAGCATGTAACTGCTTCGAGGAATGGTACTGAACAACATGTAAAACTTGGACAAGGTGAAGATGAACATACGGAGAAATCAAGAGTAAATATTGGACGTATCTCTGCCCTGTAATTTCAAACAGAAAATCCTTTGTAATAAAACAAATTATGTTCTCAACCTTTTTTTAGCCTTTGAACTAATCTTTAGGTTTAAACTTTTCATGTCGGTTTGACAACTTTGTAAATAAAACAGGCAATTGATTGGTAACAAACTACCACAGGTTTTTTTGGACAGCTTGTAATGATCAACATGTTTGCTTATCGTGGCTAAAAAAACAACAAAAAAACAGGAAAAAAAGAAATTATTACTGAGGGCCCTTTGAATCAGCTGCCATCACGACATGCAATCAGTTTATCACACTGTTGCAAATTATTTGTAACAAGAAGCCACCTGATAATCTCTGTCATTTAGTGACATCAGACTCTGCCGTGACTTACCTTCTCGGCATCCTGTTCAAACAGGCGGAGCTGGAAACACTGGTCTAGCTTCAGCTTCCTGACGTGCCACATCTGATGGAGATGCTGCCTCGTGGAGTGAAGCTTATCCAGCAGACTGGCCACCTGACGAAAAGAAGAATAAAGATTTGCTTGATGATGTTTCTTGTAATGTTCTCATGATCGACTTCAAGCCAAGCTCTGCTTTAAAAGACAGACAAGAAGTTTGACAGCTTTCTTTTAAAATAAGCGGAGAAAATGTGGAGCAGTTCCTGGATGGACAGTTAGATTAACGGTTGCAAAAGACAACATCTACCACATATTTTATCCACCAGTTTGATATTTCCGTTGCCAGCTAATAATCTAAATGTGTGATGCTTCACGCTAAATTCCTGCACAAGCGCTGACATTTTAACGAAAACATTTCACATCAGTTGTCATCACCTACAGCGAGTCTGCATCCTTCTCCAGCTGCTACAGTTGGAAATTTATTAGCCCTTTGTTCTTATTTCTAAATTCCTCTGTCCATAGGGTACTAAAACAAGTATTTTTCCAGTGGTTTTTAAAATAATGAAGTCTGACTCGGGTAAGCTCATGTCACTTTACATCCTCTTTTCTCCCTTTTTTTGCCCTTCAATGCTGCTTGAGGGAGAGCACTGAGCTTTAAAGATGCTGCCTAACTATCTGTTTGTTTAAGCACAACATCTCTGATGTCTGTCATTTGTCGAGAGCACCCTTTTGTTTGTGCATGTGAATTAGAATGCAGTAATAAATCTTTTTTTTTCTTTTTTTTTCACAATTGAAAAGCTGTACTTCATCTCTGTGTTGATACTGTTTGGTGGCCCTTTTCCCCTTATTGTGTTGTAGATAAGGTATGATTTCTAAGGAGAAGACAGTGATTGCGTGTTTCATCGGGTGTATGTATTTCCACCTGGAGTGCACTTCCCTGGAATGGGTGAATTACCTTGGGCACTAAGCTCTGGAAGTCAGCAGAGCCCGAGATACAGTTCCTTCCTGAAAAACCATCACTAGATCGTATGCACTGTAGCAACCTCTGGCCTTCCCGGTCCAGCTCCTCAACTGGAGCCTTCAGCACCTACAGTTAATGAGGACAGAGTGAGAAACTACTCAGGCAGCTTCACATGATTCAAAGTTGTCTGTGTTGGTGAGGGAGGTGTTAAACTCAGACATCTGCAAAAGGAAGACACCTAATTGGGTTTTTTTTGTTTGTTTGTTTTTTTTTAATGTTTGTACTGTTTAAATCAGACTGTTCTGACAGAAGCTCCCCCACCTTCTTCTTCAGCTGTGTGTGTTCCTCTATCAACCGACGAGATCCTTCAACATCTGCAGGAAACTCCTTCTTGGACAGAAGCTCCTGCAACACACAGTACAGTTTTTTAATTTCAAAAAGGTCTCTTTCATACATTTACCTTTCCCTTGATTCACTTTTCATTACTCTGCCTATATATCCATGCCCTACCTGCAGGTCTTCCAGTCTGGACAACAGGTGAACCGCGTTGGACATGAACTCCTCCAGAGACACTCTCAGCTCCATCCACTCCTCATGGTTGTAGTCCAGAGAGCCTTCAAAGTCATCCGTCAGCTGGGAGGGATCCACCAGTTTGGCCAGACCTTCGACTGATACCATACTGGTCTGATGCACACAAATAAAAATTTAAGAGAAACATCAAAATGATTTTTTTTGTTTGTTTGTTTGTTTGTTTTTTGGCAGTGAAGGTTCATCTTGGTTTGTGCAGTATGTTCCACGACCAATCTAACGCCAAGGTGTGTAAGTGACCAGCTGATCCACTAGGGTCACATTTGGCCTCACTCTGAGATAAACAGTGAAGGTGCAATGCCAGCAGAGTGCGAGAGCAAGAAGATCAAATGACAAACATAGTATGAAGAGCAAGACAGTCTGCCCAGGGATGTTAATTTTATTGAAGGACACATCATTACATTTTCTAAAACCAAACCTTGTTGTCTTAGTGTGAAGACCTAATTAAACTGCAACTGTTATCTTAAATGTTTCTGAGCAAGCTCCCATTGCCACACCCCCTTTGAGCCAGTTGGCATGAACACAAACACACACCTTCAAAAATACACACATTTGACCTCCATGCCACATTTCAGCTGAAAGAAATGGGATTTTTTGTGGACTGACTGAGTGACATAGAGCTGCTGGTCAAAGCTTAAAATTGTAACCTGCACCAAGTAGCAACAAAACATATAAACTTGTGATGAAATAAAATTCAGGGTTATATTTACATCATAAAGATTGTCTGGAATTTGTCCACTAAAGATGTCTTAGGCTACATGAGATATGCTTACTGCGGGGAACGTTAGCGATAGCTGTGATGTTGGCTGCTAAACTATTCTTTTCAATTTATGGAATCAACAGGTGTAATAATGTTTACTTTCTGGCTGAGCACACAGTCCTTCCACAGTGAAAGACGTCTAATGTAAACATTAATGCTATCCAAAAACATGAAATCTGAACTAAGAAGTTAGACTAAACAAACAAGCAAGTCCACTGACCTCAAAGGAGAACTTTGCACTGCCAAAGTTAGTCTTCTGCTTTTGCCAGAAGTTGTCGGGTTTGATGATGAGCGCCACGCAGATCTCAGCTGGGAAAAACTCCTGCAGTGTCTTCAGCAGAGGCTTGATCAGTTCCCACTTTGAACCACGCATGTCGATGATGACAGTAAAACCACGTTTACATACATCCTCACTGAGAGGAGAGACAGAATGAAAAGCAGAGATGTAGAAGAAGACAGAAGGGGAAGAGAGGGACAGAGAAAGACAAAGGAGAGGTTCAAAAAATGGCAGAATAACTAGAAAATCTTTTAAATATAAACAGAGATATTTATTATTTTTCTGTTCCTGTTTAGACTGTTTAGACAAGCCACTGAAATGAACCTACATGGAGTCTAAGTCCATGTAGCATCATGAAGCAGAATAGTTCATGAGCTCAGCCGACAGTCAGTGCTTTTTGAATAAAGTACCAATTTTCTTAAAAGATTTTTGATGAACAAACTGTTTTTTAAAATATACCAGATGCATAACAAACTCAACTGTTCATAATCAAGAACAAATATCCTTTTACAGTCTCAGCTGTAGTTTTCTCCAAGCCAAACACAGACTCTCCGTCTGAACGGAGGTGTGTGGTGATGAGATGCATGATCAGTGACTGTGCGGTCAGAGAAAAAGAAACTGCTACTGCACATTTCAAAATGACCCAAATGAGATTACACCATTTAGCACAATCAACGAGTGTTCCACAAATGCTGTGTCGAAAGACCAAGATGATTTGCAAATTTCACACGTATTACCGTTAACTTATCAAAGGAATGCAGTTATAATTTTGTCTACATGTCATATTTATACCCTGAGCACAAGAAGAAGCTTTGAAATGCAAATTTTTTTTTTTTTTAATTTAATTTTTTTCTCCAAGCACTGGTATGTAAACAGCAAGAAGAGACACAAATTAGAATCCAAACAGCTCATTTGGGTGCATTGAGCTGAACTGAACACAACAGTCTGACTGGGAGTGAGTTTAGGTGAAGGGTGAAAGCACTCCACTCCAAAACTAATTTTAATTAACTGCCCCGCCCTTATTTCAGTTCTGTTTTGGGGTACATTCACATGCATAAATGCAAACGATGAAACAATAGCTAAAATTCTGTCGGCTATTCAAAAAAAACCCAAAAATGATAAAGGGATTTTTATTATTTTTTTTTTTTTAATGGGGTCAACAGCTTAAGTGTATAGGTTGATTTTAAGAAACTTTACTAAACATGTAATAGGACAACAACTATTGTCCTATAATCAAAAATGATATTTGCACTGAAATCGGTGCAGAGCCAGCTGTGAATGCTTGAGTCTGATGAGCCTTAAATTCAGCTGCTGCTGACGAGGAAAGTAAAAAATTCAAAAAATCACCTCACCTCCACACACACTCACACACAACCTCTATTAATACAAATTCAACAAAAGCACATCCATTATAATCTGCCTCAGGGAAGCACAAACTCCACTTGTCACCATGGAAACAGCAGCTCATTTAGCAGGAGGAATCAGAGCAGGGCTGATAGGAATCAAACGATAATACGTATTACGGGCTAGTTTAGTGTTCCAGTCACAGCCAGGTGAAGTGCAGGCGAAGGCACAGATTAGATTGGAAACACCCCTTTTTGTTTCAGTCAAGGACAAACTATCATCTGATAATACAGTCAGCTAAAGAAAGGAAAGTTTTTAGTAACAAATTTATTTCAAATTAAATTTCTGTTTGCTCTGATTTTTTTTAACAAACCAGTTTCTGTAATGCTTTAGATTACTATCAATAGGCTAATTAATGTCAAAACGTCTCTGAACGCACCACCAAGGAGCTTTAAAGAGGGGTTCTGCTTGTAGCTGCATGTTTCCATGAAGATAATCAGTTTTAAACTACAAATATTTGAAGTGAATTTTAACAAAACTTTCAGAATTATTATGCTGAACTTTCAAGTGTCTGTAATTGTAATTGTAAGTGTAGTCTCTGTAGCTGCTTTAATTTCTAGAAATTAAAAAAAATCTTTAGTAGTAGCAGTGCTCTGCAGGCTTGGGTGTCACAAAGCCACAGTGTGCTGATAATAATCTGAGTATCACCATCATCATCATCATCATCATCAATATCAACGATAACAACAACATCATCATAATCATGATATCATGAATAAAACAGTAAGTATGAAATATGAAATATCAGGAACATTTTTAAAGATCAAACAAAAAATGGCCCAAATCTTAAAGTCAACCTGAAATGGAATTTCTAATTTCTGTAACATGATGTCTCTCTAGTGTAAACAGATACACAGGCAGGACATAATGACAAACAAACATGGAAGATTACAGTGATATAATGAGCGATGTGGAGTTAGAGGCTAACGTTAGCCTGTAATGGAACTTTTTTTTCCTTTTTCTTTTTTTTAATTACAGAAAGAAAACGTGTTGACGTTTTTACTCGACACTGCAGTGAAATTTAAGATTAAAAGCATTAAAAAGTTTTATTTTGTAATTTCTGGTGGACTTTAAATTTACAAAGAGACACATTTGATGAGTCATGAAGACTGATCTGTGATTATTGATTGTTTTTTTTCCAGACCAGCTCATTCCTTGTAACATCTTTAGACTGTAATGAAGGGCAGCAAGAATAAATGGACCTAAACTCATGTGCGACAGACTGGCTCCTGTCTGCTGCAAACACTGCAGCTTTCATGCTGATGCAAATCGCGCACTGCTCTGAGTCTGCTGCTGTGATGGAGAAGAAAGGAGTGTTTGATTCCACAGAGTGGACGGCACTTCACGGGCACTTCACCCTCCACCTCTTCCCTCGGGTGTCAGTCGCAATGTTTCTGTCCTCAAGCACAGTTTAGAATGCCATTCCTAGTGTGTACCTGGGCACAGTGGACAGGTAGGTCACCAGCCTCCTCAGGTCTTCCTGCTTTATTCTGTCGTGGTTACTTCTGGCAGGAAACGTCAGGATTGGTCCCCCTCTTTTATCTCGCCCACCTGTTCATACACAAACACAAATAATAAGCTGTAGGTTTAATGTTCACACATATAGTGTTATATATTCCTTTTATCCACAAATGTCAAATAAAACAAAGAGCAACATGGAATTTATCCTGCAAAGTATTTCTGTTGTCAAGGCCTGATATAGCTTATGGCTCTTGGCCACAGATCCATTACCATGAAGAAATTTGAAAAAGACTTTTAGATCCGATGCTACTTTACAACATCATCAAACTACTTTTTGCTTTCATTGTTCTGACAGAGAGGCCTCTCGTGGCAGACATTAAATATTGTGTGTTAAAGTATTAACAACATTATATCTTGATTTTAAAGGGATAGTTCACCAAAAAAATTAAAATTCAGTCATCATCTAGTCACCCTCATGCTGACTGAAAGGCGGGTGAAGTCTTTTAGAGAACAAAACAGAGGGGTTTCACAGGAAAAAAGCGTTGCAGTAAACTCCCAAACAGATGAAACAAAAGGTGACTGAGTTTCAAATGTTAATGAAAAAAAAACAATAAAACCATAAAATGCCTCATCAGAAGTGATCCAAGTGTCCTGAAGCCCAAACATGCCAAGTTGTTTTAAAACACATCACAGATTTTGTGTGGCGACTCCCTTCTTAGGTTGCTACAGGGTACAGTGAACAGAGAGGCTAAAAACACGCGTCAGCTTAGCATGTTGAGGCTTCAGGACACTTGGATTACTTCGGACAAGCGGTTTGGAGGCATTTTACTGCGTTTTTTTAATGTTTGAAACCTGGTCACCATTCACTTCAATTGTTTGGGAAATTACTGCGGCCCCTTTCTCCTGTCAAACTCCAGTAGCGTTTTGTGGACTAAAAAAATTCACCCAACCACTGATCAGCATGAGGGTGAGTAGATCATAACTGAATTTTCATTTTTGGGTGAACTATCCCTTTAAGAAAGAAAATTGATGAGATCAGGCGAGGCTTGTTTGGGTCTAAACAAAAATAAATAAAAATACATAAATAATATGTACATTACTTTTATAAAGAACTATATACATTAAAATGACAAATCAAATACAGTTCACAAAATCAGTAAAGTTACCATTTCAAAACTCCAACTAAGCCTGGGTGATGTACATATAAAGCCTTTCTATTTAAAAACTACAGTTATTTTATGGAACTTTAACTACAGAGCATGTGTACAGATGTTAGTCTCCACTATAACCACTTTTGTTATCACGAAGTAAACCATATCAGTGTTAGTCTGCACATTACTTTACACTAATAGCTTTAATATCTCTGTATCTGTAACATAACTCCCATCACAGCTACATCAGCCAGTAAACACACTTTCCAAAGGCTACAAAACCGATCCAACGTACAAACTCTCTTCCTCCTTCTCTCTGATAAATTATGTGTGTAGAGATGTTTTGGTTAGATTAATGAAAGAATCACAAACCACACTGTTTATGAAAGTGCTACTCACACGTGGAAAATCGGTGTGCGTGTGTATTTCAGTATTTAGGGGGAGTACAGTGCTATAATCTAAGGAGGGATCTTGGTGACATATTGTTGTAGCCACTCTTTTTACATGCTCTCTCTCTGTCTCACTTTCTTTCTCTAAGTCTCTCTCTCATTCTCTCTTTTTAATTCGCTGTTACTTTTTCCCTGATGCACATTACAACGACATGACAAGAACCATTTGAAATCTTTAAAAAACCCATCATTTAAATGTTGTAGTATAGAGCTGACACTTGATTTTAAAACTAGTATTTATACATGCCAACATTTTTAGAGCCTTCTTGGTTATAATTGAGGTTTAGCATCAAACATTCTTACGATTACAAACACATGGTTTTACTTTGGCACATCAGCCAACAGATGGAAACAAATGTTTTCTTTTTGAACGTTTCCAATAAGGCTGCAACTGGCAATTATTTTCAACCTTTTTTCGCCTAATCTTGTGATCTATAAAATATTAAAGATCATGAAACTTGCATGTTACCACTTCCAAAAGCCAAAGTTGAATATTTTGTCTCAAAATACAAAGATTATGAATTTACTATAAAATCAGACCAAAAAAAGGCAGCAAACCCTCACGATTAAGAAGCTGAAGCAAAAGAATGTTTGGTATTTCGTCTTAAAAATGGCTAAATTGATTCTTATTAAAGTAGTCTCAGATTAATTTTCTGGTGGTCAACAAATTAAATTGCATAAATTAGTGAGGATATGAGCGTGTTTAACAAAAAATTTCATATTTAACACCTTACAGTCAATCTTTATTACCACATATTAATAAAGATTCTACTCTAGAGACAAAGTGAGACCATACCTTGGATCTACACGAGGCTGGGTCTAATTCCTAATCAGTCTAATTAGGTTTGGGTAGGGTGCTGTGTAATACCTGAGTTGATCCGTACCGACTTTGTTAAATGACGCACCATATGATCAACTTTGATCACTCCTCTGTCACCATTCTGATTCTAAATTCACAGCATCTACTATAATGGAAGAAAACTCCTTCCTTGACATCACATGACCAGAATACGTAATGTTATATCTTGTTTGTTCAGGGTCAAAACATCTCACACGGCCGAGTGTGCGTGAGCCTGACGGCCTGCGGAGTGAAACAGTTCATGTGTCTGCTTTCGCTGCTTGTTTTGGCACACAGTAACCCGCAGCGCCGGCCAAAGGGGAGAAGTTCGCATAAGTCATGTTCAGGGTGTGAAGGGCCTGTGATGGTTTTCCCTGCCCGTTTCCTGTCTCAGGAGGTGTGCAGATCCTGGTCCACACTGGTGATCTTTTCTGCAGCACTGAAGGTCTGCATGGCTGACACAGTGCTATTGAGTACGTTGAGAAGGATCACTCCTGATGGTGTGACTGCACTAGAGGGCCAGCTGTTTAACCTCCCATCTGTCTGCAGACTTGTCACTGCCTTGAATCAGGCCAAGGACCCGGAGAAGCTTGTTAGAGATATCTATGTGTCCATTTGTCTGATTCAGTGTCTGATGCACTGCTGTGTATTTTTGAGTCATGCTAAGTATCTGCTGTAGGAGTAATAACTGGCACAGCTCTATTTGCTTCGAAGAGCTTTAGACCAGCTTTTCTCAAACTTTTTTTGTGCCAGTGCCCAGTAATGTATGGCCCTCAACCTCTGGGGCCCACTTACGTAATTATTCGCGGAAAGAATTACTTACAGCACTTTGCTCGGGTTGGCCATTTCATCTTTCTTTCTTTTCAAAAATTCCTAAGATCTATCCTTAAGACGTGCATGCTTTGTCTCTGAATGTTTTAGTTGGTTCATTGCTTCATTGCTGAGAACCATTTGGCAGATTACACAGTCAGGCATTGGTGGGCAACTTTCTTTGGATACAAAACCAAACTTAATGTATGCTGGTTCATACCTGCAATTGAACAGACAACATTTTTTGCCTCAGGTTCTTTGTTCGTTCACCGTCCTGTGCAAATGTATTGAGATAAGCATCCAAGCGCCTTTGTTTAGAGCAGACCATGGCTAGCTCGCAGAGCTGGATGGCCCTTTCTCAGCTAGAGCAATTCAGTGCTGTTGAGAGAGCTGATGATTGAGTCACAAAACTGTCAGGATGACAGGATTTGTTTAGCGTACTACTGCAACTTACAAAGTCTTCTGGGTATTGCAGTATTTTGCACAGCTTGGGTGAGGGGGGGTGGACTAGCAGGCACTGCTCCATGGCCTGGTGCCGGTCCCCGGCCCATATTTTTGAAACACTGCTTTAGACCACTTGCTCTTAAAGCGGGTGCAGGCCTCCGTGTAGGGTCATAGAGTCACTGCATGGATTTGATGACTAGAGGAAAAACAGGAAGTGAAACTAAGCTGGATTTTGGGGTGTGTGGTAGGGCTGTCCCAATAACTGCAAAAATAAATTACCACGATATTAAGAAGCCAACCACGGAGCATGGCAGGCCACTGTCACGTGATGTCACCTCACCTCACATTCAGATGGAAACAATGGCAACTGCTCCGATACTGAACAGGTAGATAAATCTCATAGATACATACATGAGTACATATTCATGCATAAAACCAATGTTACTTTGGGAACATTTTGGCTCCACTTCTCCCAAGCGCATCATGTTTTCAGTCAAACAGCCACACGCGAGTGGGAGGACAACAATAACAACAATGACAGACTACCACACTGTGTTGGTGCTGCTGATTCTGCTGAGTTTAGTAATGCTCCTCCGGCAAAATGTAGATATGTTGCACCACTAAACTCTGAGAGTTGGTCAAAATAAGACCGCAAACTTATAATCTTCACATGTGGCGTTTGTGTACAATGTTAGTTCAATGTAATGTTATAACGTCCGCTACTTAGCTCCATTTTAGCAACACCACAGTAACAAGAATGGTCACATAATGTTCACTCTTGTCTTGCCTCTTTTTAACGTTACATCGCTCCTCGGCAATGAACTTCAGGTTCTTTCTGGTAATTTTTTTTTTTTCCGCTTGTAATGGTGACAGAGGGTGTGCAATAACACCGCATACTGTGCTATTGAGCCACCCTGAGTCACCACGTTCGGGTTTTCTTCACCGTGACAGCCCTAGTGTGTGGTGTGACTTTTTCTGGTTTCTAAAGGGGGACGTGCCAGAAAAAGCTTAAGAACCACTGCCGAAAGGATTTGAGTAGGGTTATTCATGATGTCATCGAGAGCAACAGCCTCTTGACTCTGCCTACTTCTCTCTGTTCTTTGAAAGTGTCTGTCAGTGGCTCTTTGCTAGTTCTTAGGAGCAAACACTTGCTTTTAGCACCATTAAGGAGGAAGTGGTTAGATAATACAGCCTCTGAAGATCCGCCTCCTTTCAAATGTTTTTGGATTCGTTTCTTCTATCAGGCTTTCTTGTGATTCAATTGAGATTTCACTCACTCTGACATAATCTTGTTTCTTCAAATATGACCCCACTGATTCTGGATGTGATCTCAAACTAACTCTCTTTATGAGCTGAAGTTCCTGTCCTGAAATTAAGGTTCAGTGAATTAACAACAACTTCATCTGACCGACACCAACCTGACACAAAGGCAACTTTCTCCTTTAACACAGGAAGAACGTCAGACGCCTTGATGCCTTCAGTCCTCAGTGACCCTGGAGAGAGACAGAGAGAGAAACAGTCAGTGGAGCTTTTAGTATTAATCCCATTATCAGATCAACATTCCTGAGAAAGGACACACACACACACACACACACACACACAGATCTGGATTTCACTTTTTTTTTTTTTGTAAATTAGCATTTACACCTTTGTACTTTGTCTCAGAATTGTTCATTGGAAGGATTAGCAGTATAAGCAGCAGTAACAGCAGTGGTATTTTTTAGTCACTCTCTGGAATCGTGTGTAAGGTCTATGGTGCGACTTCCCATCCTTTGTAATCTCTTCATATCTTTATAATTTCATTCCCCTGATCTTTTTCTCTTTCTTTCACTCTCAGTTCATCTGGTCATCCGTCTGTCATGTTATGAAATCTTTCCCTCTCTCTACCCCATCACCTCTCTCTCTCTCTCTCTCTCTCTCTCTTTCTTTCTTTCTTTCTTTCTTTCTTTCTTTCTTTCTGTCTCTGGTACAAGCCCAAATGTCCATGTCCCGCTGTGTGTATGTGCATGTGATATGCTGTTCTGGCTACAACACACACACACGCACAGACACACACAGAGACACACAAATTCCAAGAACATTCCACAGTGAGAACGCTAAGTCGGCAAAATCTCAGGACACAGACAGAGAGAGAGCAAGAGAGGGAGAGACACCAGACCGTGTTTTAAAGTGCTGACATCAACACGAACCCGTTTCATATTCATGAGATACAAAGTGAAAAAAGCGAAGCTGAGGGGATCTTTTAATGCTTCGCCATTCTACTTTGATCCAGTTTGGAAACATGACAGCCTCCTGTTGGTTTTTGGACAGGTTTTCTAACCTGTCTTTTATTGACAGAAATTATTGGAAATGGGTGTCAGATGATTTAAACCTGCGTTAAAAAGCTCTTAATCAACATGTGAACGCACTGGGGTCGGGTCCCTCAGCCACATTCTGGGGTCGTTCATGACACAAGACCAATCGGAGCTGTCCTCTCCAGCAACTGAGTAATTAAATTAGTCAGGACCGTTAAAGTCATTCAAGGTTGATGATCTAATTGATCAGTTTTATGTTGGCTCATGGAGGAAGAGTGTGCCAGTGGTTTACAGACATAATGGAACCCACAGCACAGAGACGGGTTGTGGTCCAGTTTAAGTGGCTCCGCAAAAGTCCAAATGCATTTAAAGGACCACACCACTTTTTTGTGTTTTTAGGTCTTTGAGTAAACATTATAAACTTTTTTTTTTGGTCTTGGTTTTGATGTTAAGTTCCTGTGAGTTATAGTAAATAGAATAAAAAATGCTGCCCCACTGGCATAGTACTTTAATAACTCCCTGTGTAAATACTGCTGAGCAGCAGACCTGAATGCGGCCTCAGGCTTCCATTTCTTGGTACTAGGCCTGCCGTGCATGGGAGTTAAGTACTGTTCCTGTTTCTTTTTCCAGTCCCGTTAGTGATGTCAGGATAAAGCTCCAAACTGCGTCTAAATGCCATGTATTATTACATGCACACAGAGACTGAGAGCTGTTGTGTTTTCCACGCACAGTGTGTCGACATATAAAACTCCTGACGTGTTGGATTCTCTGGTCTTGCGTATTTTATGTTTGTTTGCTGAAATTAAGCTGAATAAATAAAAGACATGAATCAGTGAACTACGCAAGCGCCGTGACCCTTCAAGTCATACACTCTGTACTTAGATGACAAACATTACAAATAGTGCAGCTGTTTGCATACATAACAGCTTAGAAACACAGGTAAGGCATCAAACAAACACCACAGCACTTCTCTAAACAACTTAGGAGTATATACACATTAAGCCAGTTGCATTTGCAAACACGTTTTTCTCTGTTTCAGCTATCAGTCCAAACTGAAAGTGCATTTTTCTTCCCAGAAAAGAGCCTTACAATAAAGACTTTCAGAGTGTTTTAACGCCAGCTTAGTGTTTTAGGCCACATTTACATGAGAGCAGCCCTGCTAAAAACGGAAAAGTTTGTGTTTTTAAATAAATCTGAGTTTTTTATGATCCTATACACAAATGCCATACGTGAAGATTCATTCTTATTCTGACTGTCTCTCGGAGTTTAGCGGCGCAACAAATCCACATTTTGCTGGAGGGGCATAAATACAATCATGACAATTATGAAGCTGAATTTCCAGCAGAGCTGTTGTCACTGGCCTGAAGGTATGTTGATTTTATCAGACGACATTGTAAAATGACTGAGTCAGCTGCTTGGATGTCCTCGTCGTCACCGCGCACAGCCAGTGAATTTGTTTAGTTTTTTGTGAACTGAAAAGAGGATTGAGGAACATGATTTACGTTGCTCGGGTATGGACAAAAGTCTCTAAATAACCTGGAAATGCTAATGGGGATGCAAATCATTTTTACAAAAAAACAACAAAACAGCGATTTGAAACATACATTTCTGTGGTGATCCTAAAATTAGAAAATCAAATCAGATCGCATTTGGTTTCTTTGAATATAATCAAAACCCAGTGTGACACCAAGCATAAATTAAAAATTGACCAAATTGGTTCTACACACAATGTGGAATCTGGACAGAATCAGGTACATAACGGTACATTTTAAAATCCTAACCTGTGCACTTACAGCATCCTACAGTGTTAGTTTGCGACAGCACCACAGTAAGATCTGTTTAGAAGCAATTCACTCTGTCATATGACATATGTTCATTTTCACTGGTAATGTCTAAAGTGAAGAGAGAAAGAATGGATCTGAAGAACCACAGCCTGCTGTCTCAGCTAGCGTGTGGTTTCTTCAAACAATGCCACGATGGTCTTTGGTAGATACAGCTGGATCTTTGGAGACTGAAGTCAGACCAGACCAGAACATACCACTTTGTATTTACCCACCATTATATTTAATTTGAAATGATTTCTATAGAAAAACTTTTTGTGTTCCAAAGAAATGAAGGAAAGAACAGAACAGAGTGTGTGCCAACATCAGCAGCTTTCTCTACGACTGAAAAAAACATACAGCCGAGGAAGCTATGTGTGGGAGTGTGTGTGTGTGTGTCTGTGTGTGTGCGCGTGGGTGTGGGTGGGTGTGTGTGTGTGTGCGGACGGGCTAGTGAGTGAGTGAGACTCATTTATCCATTACCACTGGGAGGAAACAGCTTTTGTCATTCCAACACATACAGGAAACTGTCGGTCTTTTCTCTGGACAAACACACACACGCACACACGCAGATACATAATTTCAGTTTCTTTGGAGCTGTTGTCCAACAGGAAAATGGTGGTAAGTTTGGCTGTGGCTGCGCATTGTTCTCTGCTCGGCACTACATGTTCGGTTCCTATGTGGAACCATAAAGACACAGAAACTTTGATGTTGGAGCACCTGGTGAAGATTTATGGAAGGCCATTATGGAGATGGGGGATCCTGACTTCTGGTACATCTGCTTTTTCCTAGGTCACATTTTCTGTTTACGGGAACTGAAAACACATTCGACAGTTCGTTCAACCCAACAATCTAATGCTGTCTTATCCAGAACCCTTCCAATGAATGTGATGAAAAGCAAGGCGATGTTATTGTTATGTGACTTTATGTGACCATGTTCATCTCGTAGGCTTATGATTGCTTTGCCGTTTTGGGTTTTTTTTTGTTTTGTTTTGTTTGTTTTTTTTAGTGTTACAGTGAGAAGTGTTTCAAACATTCTTTTCAGCTCCTTGAAAACAAGGGAAGAGTTCTTATTTTACCTATCATTGATGTAATATTATTTAGAAAAAAATGAATGTACTGGTACCAAAATCTGAATAAGTTTGCTGAAACATTTTTTTTTAACTTCTAAACAGTAGTATACCTTTATGTATATAGTAGTTATACTATAATTTCATATTCTTACCCATAATCACCGACCAAGTCTTACCCCTGAAATGTAATGTAATGGTTTATGTTGTGCAGAGCATTTTTGTCTCTCACACACCACTGCTGACTCTTCACATTGTGGACACTTGCAGTTTGGGCTTATGTTGACCTTTGTGCTACTATATATAGTTGTGTGTTTCCTGCTTTGGGACAAATCTGACTGTCTGTAAAAAAAAAAAAAGTGCCTCTAATGCTAATAATAAACATTTAGACTATATATTTTGGGAAACATCGTCCACAAGACATTTTTTATTGTGAAAGAAAAGCAATTAACGCAATATTTTCACTACATTTATTCAGGCCAAACTTTCAGCACCGCAGCTGTTCATAATTGTGTCTTACTTATCACGCTGTGCCAGCAGTCACTTATACAGCTTTGTAACAGCAGGAACTCCATGATGTTCTGTTCTCTTCATTAGATGCTATAAAGCAAACAGCTGCTGCTGATAATAACTCATCACTTCCTAAATATGCGCCATACTAAACATGTTTTATGGTAAACGCTGCACTGGGCTTTTTATTGCACAAAAATTACCAAAAAGCGTTTTTATTACTAGCAAGGTATGTCAGCAAATAACGTTAATCTAGGGAATTTTTGGTACATTTTCACCACCACTTCTCGTGTGGATGTATAATCCATATTAATGGCAACTGTATTCAGTTGAAGCAATAAATTCCTCAGTTTGTGCTATACTGACAAAGAAAGCAAAGTTTTTTGAGTTGTCCTGCTTCACACCGCTGTTCTTGCTGTGCCTACATATACCAGGATGCATTTCATCATCAAAAAACAGCTTGTACCAGGTCTTCAAGGCTGTTATCCGTCACACCGGAACATTTCTTTAATTGAATATTGCATAATTTTCAATCACAAGGGGTTGTTGGTCTGCCAGTGCCAGAAAATCATCTCAAAACGAACATGGTGAAGGCTTACCTGGAGTGCGAGGGGAAAGGCGAGTGTTAAACAGTTTGTAATTCTTCCGAAACCAGTGACATCACTGGTTCCAGGAAGAACAAGGATTGAAGCTGCATCCCAAAGAGACAGAAAAAGTTTAAAAATATATATATTGTTTGGTTTTTCATTATATCCCTAATTTGAATAGATAGAGATAAGGTTGAAAATCGGCAGAGTTGCCCTTTGAGAAACTGAATAAAACAAATTCGTCCTTTTTTTCCACTTCAGTACTCTGACATCTTTGCCTTCATTTTGGTAGTTTTTCTTTCCTCTACATGGGAGCTCTTGTTCTTTTGTCCTAAGCAAGCAGCATTAAGAAGTAGTGAGTAAAAGAAATACCCATCTTTTTCAGTCAGCACAGAAGCTTAGTCGCTGCTGTGCTGTTAATTGAGTCATTTCACTTTGAACAAAGCAACAATGATGTAAGATTTGCTGCAACCTGTACATCTCAGCCAGTCTCATCCACTTCTAAAAATGACAAATACGAGTGAGATTTCCAGTCTTTTATCTCAGGTGTTTTTCTAACAACGGCGAACTCTTCTGGAACACAGTAAAAAAGATGAGATGAAGGCAGTGACTTAGAAGTCAGTAACCAGGATCCTCACTGAAGTTTTGAGCGTTAGATTTATTAGACTAACAGTTGAAGTGGCAGGTGTGCGCAAGTGGCCCTGTTTACACTGACAAATTAGTCTTCTTTTTATTCTGATCACATTTGCATTAAAAAGGGGATGTCAGCGTCTGCTCCACATTGATAGGAACAGCATCCAGATGGACATGACATGATTTGTTTCTTTTCTTCTTATTGTTACTGTAAGAAAGCGGAGGTTGTTGCGCACACTGCCTCTGTGGGCTCCCACAGGGAGAGAGAGAAGACAAACAGAAAGAACATGTTGACTATCTTTTATCTCTCTCCTTCTCACTCTCTCTCTCTCTCTCTCTCTCTCTCTCTCTCGCTCTCTTTCAAATACACAGACACACACATACACACACACGCTTTTGATCCTGCATGTGTTTTCTCCATCAGAGACGATCACCGCATATACGCACATAATGAGCATATGTTTATACAGTAGCGATACAGCAGTGATTACAGCAGCATATGTCTTACTCACAGTAGACTGAATAACTTGAGGCCATTGACACACATACACATTCACACAAAGACTGCACAGACTTTATAGACTCACAGCATTTTGATTTAAAGTCAAATCCGCAGACGGAGAAAACCTGAAAACCTGAATGGTTTGACAGTCTTCAGCCTCGCTGCCATGCACCCCTGGGACAAGGGCGTGCGTGTGTGTGTGTGTGTGTGTGTGTGTTTGTGAGAGAGGATGGTTTGGTCACAGTGGTTTTTGTGCAGCTTTACATCTTAGAAATACTGTAATTAGTGAAATATCACAGAGACACAGCGCTTTAGGCTCGGATATCATTCAGTAAAATGTGTCTATGCGGGCAGTAATTTCATACTTGCTTTACATTATCTGCAAAAAGCTATGGAAAGTGCCAAGTTCACTTTAAGAGCATCAGGGAGACCGGCTAAATCAGAATAAGACATAGAGAAAACAACTGCAAGCTGACATTTGAAATGTCCAGAATGTATCGATATAACAGATCTTTAAAAAACCCAGAGCTTATCGACGACTGATGGGTTCCACAGTTCGTAATTAGAGTAGGATTTGACTTCCACATGGAATATAATGACCTCCAGGAGAAATATAATAAGACAGCATTTTGTCAGCAGTACAACTTTCCCCACTAAAGAGGATTCAGTCCAGTGTATAATCATTCTCTGAAATGAGGTTGGTGGAAAACCTTTGAATGTATATACCTGAGCCTCCTTACATGGGAGAGTTTGTCTTTTGTCATTGACATGTTAACATATCATTTTATTAATGTGTACTATGTCAGTTTTCCTAGATATACCTGGGCTGAAGAATGGAAGCCAAGAGCGTCCGTGGTTGCTACTATCTTTTATCATTTTGTTATCTCAAAATCACGAAATAACTGCATTATCAGGGATAAACTGGCTCGTCTTCCTGTGATAACAGGATAAATTAATGTGCTATCACAGGACTTCATGGGAGTTTTTCCATGATAAAGGGATTTTAAAAATGGTTGTTTTCAAAATAAAAGGCTGTTTCCTCTTTACTGATAATTTTTATCAGAGATCGGGACTGACGCTGTGAAGTGGTTCTGTGTTGGGTCACACAGTGAGACGGGTAAGTCTAAAATAAAACACACAGCCTTAATAATGTGAAAAATTTAAAACGCTTAAAAAACTTCCAGCGCACACTAGAACATAAGGATTGAAAAACTTTATTCAAAAATGTTTTAAAACAACGTGTTTCGCATGTTGCTTCATGTGATGAAGCTTGTTTTTAAACATTTTTGAATAAAGTTTGTCAATCCTTATATTCTAGTGTGCACTGGAAGTTTTTTAAATTTTTCACTGTGATTGATCCTGCACTAGCTTGCACCTAGAAGAAGCACTGTGCTGCTGTGCACAGGGATTTACAAGTTTCTTAGCCTTAATAATGTCTTTATCATTGACATTATGGTAATATAGACTTCATTTGAGCAGCTGTTGACTGATGCAAAGGGGGAAGTTGGTCAACATTGTTGATTATCACAAACATGATGTTTTCTTTATTATCCAACGTACATGTCTGCTCTAACTGCAGGAAACAAAACTACTCATTTAGACCTTTATTTACTCCTCAGCTGTGAATCCTCCTCAACAGTGGCAGTGATCTTTGAGGGGCAAATCTAAGTGATCACGAGCCAGGCACTGGCTTTCAATCTCATGATGAAGGCTCACCAGATAAATTATCACGAAAAAAATGGACCTTTTTGTCTTGTGATAATGCATTACTTTATCCTGTTGTCATGAAAAAACAAGCCTGTTATCCCATGATGACTAAATGATTATCCTGATCTTTAGATAACAGAAGGAGAAAAAGACAGCGACTGTGGCCGCTCTCGGATTCCGTAGGGGAGTGAGAACCAGTGCAAAATTTACTAGTAAGACTTTATTTCTCATTTACCATTAACTCTAATATCAACCTGAAAACTTTTCAGTTAACATCGACACAAAACAGACTAAATCTTAAGTGAAAAAAACTCAAAAACCCTGACAGACAACTTCAAAAGTTCCCTCATGTACAGAGCTATATTCTTTACATTCTCGGAGTAATCATCAAAAAACAGCAACATATCACCACGGGTTACTTTAAAATTCCTGTGGCGAGTGGTTGTGTGCCTGCATTTATAAGGTGGAGAAAGTTCCAGACCTCGACTGCCCCTCTTAATTTCTTCTTTTGTTAAGTATACTCTGTGTTTCCTCACGATTGCCACTAATAACAAGTCAGATATGATCACCAAGGCATATAATCTGCACACTGATCCCCAAATCTTTTCATGTTGCTCCAGCTGCAGACTTGTGTTAATTAGATTCTGCTATGACTTCACTTTTTGGGGTCTCACATTTTGTTAAAGCAGATGTGCACTTCCTTGTGATGCTCGCTCCAAACACTTACTGACAATGCAGCAGAGTTTTCAGACTGTGATCCGCCCGGCTTTAACATTCTTGGATGTATGTGTTGACCACAGCTGGCTTTATTTTAATTCATTATCCTTATCCTTCTTGATGAAAGACATTGTTGCCAAGGGATACACTCATTCATTCATGGTTATTAAAATTATAATTTTATGCTAACAAACTGCTGCAGAATGACCAAATGTTCCAACTCTTTCTGCTGCCTGCCCGGCAAGTCTTGCTCAGTCTTGACTTTAAAAACTAGAAAATTCATTGGACAAATTTTTCTTGTAGTATACAGTACTTAGTTGTTTTCTATTCCTTCAGTTTCCCTGTGTTTTCAACCCTATATGTTCTAGTACAGACAGCTGCCAAAAAAGAAATAATAATTTAACTCTGGCTGGTTTATTGGAAGAATGTTTATGCGTTGCTGATTATGTAAAGTTATATTTTTTTAAATTCCTGCTGATCTCTTTTTCACACCGATGCACGGTAATTCAAAGATGATGATGTGAGGCCTGTGTCTCAGACATTCCCGTGACCAAATACTTGTGTAGTTATTTAGTTTTGAGGCATCAAGGGTAGCTGACTGATCTTCGCACTCACTAAGTTCTCTAAAACGAACACTGTCGCTGCAACCACTACTCACACAATTCTTGACACACTGACACTGTTACAGCCAGCTTTTGTCAGACCTATGAAAAAGCAAACAGTCTTCTGATAATGATTTATTTCTGTCTGTATGATGACAATTAACTGAATCAGTGCAGGCAGAAAAGGAAAGTGTTTGGTAGTGAATATGAGAGTAAAATGATGCAGCTTTCGAACTTTAAGAATGGCTTCCTCATGTTTGTTAAAAAAGTGCGCCAGGCTGGAAAAAAAGATCTGTTTCTGACACCGGGCTGTCTATGTGGAAGAGAAGATGCGCATATTATTTACTTTGGTGCTGCTTAGTCAGAGAAAACAGAAGGACTGCTGTGTTCACTTTTTCTTAAAACCTACCATTTAAATGAGCTGCGCTGTGCCAGAGCAATAAATACTATCTCTGATGGCTGACTTGGCCTGCTGGGAGTAAGGCACAGCTTGGTTTTGGTTTGTACATTTTAAAACCGCAAAACATTATCTTGTATTATAAGAGCTAAACACTAATTATGTTTCTTGAGCAGTTAAAACAATCCAAACAGTTGTAGAAGTCCAGTGATGCTTTTGAGGACAATCTTGAACTCTTAATAAAAGTATGTTTAACTAACAAGCTGCTTTTCATACAAGCAAAGAAGTCTGGCCATATACATAGTCCTATTGGTTTAGAACTTAGCATGATCCATATTGACTTATGTCCAAAAAAAACATCAAAAAAATTGACAACTCATACGTATAGAGCTCTAGGACTTGCTGTTAACGGCGAACTGTTGGTCAGACAAAAGCAGTTTAAACAGAACGTTACCCACTTCATCCTGCAACAACTGATGCTTCATTACTGCTGCTCACGATGCCACTGCTATCACTGCTGCTCCTGGCTTTAATGCTACATCTGGAACTCCTATGTCAACTACCAGTCTCATTCTGGTGCAATTAAATCACATGCTTGGATGGAAACAGAGAGTTCAGTAATATCTTTCTCTCTCTCACACACACACAAACACACACACACACACATATTGAAGTCTTCTTCCACCAGTGTACCAATGGCTAGCAGATGTTCCACTTGGCTTCTGGATGATGTCAGTTTAAGGGCACACTCGCGCACACACACACGCACACGTTCAGATTTTTTTTATTTTTTTTTTAATTTTGGTAGTGGGAAAGACTGTTGCTCCAGTGTTTTGTTCCCAAGATATGTATGTGTGTGCATAAGTGTGTGTGCTTGTATCTTGAATTGGTGTCAGTGCATCCCATGTGTTTTACTCATGTACCTTACTGGTTGCTATGTTACAGGTGAACTACACATCTACACATCTCTAGGTGAACAAGATGCGGTGGGATTTGAACCTACAACTTTCATGTCACAGAAACATATCCACCATGCATATCCACACACACACACACACAAAACACACATTTTCACACATTTCACAGGAACTAAACACTAAGTCCCGTACGACAGAAGGAAAAATGTGTGTCTCTTTTTTGAACAGCAAGGTCACACAGTCAGGAAGTGATGTAACTGCTTGTAGTGTGTGCGTGTGTTTGTCATTTTATCTACAGTATTCTCATGTCTAACTCCAGGGGTAAGGTCACAATACAGTATGCATGACTGCTCTAACACACACACACTGGCACACATGCAGAGACATAGCTGGTGTTCAACATTTTCAGACATGTGGATGTTAAAGGTCAACACGCAGTCCTGCTGGAACCATTAACACTGATAACCCCCCATCCACACATAAGCTTTCAGCAGCACACAGGAGCCAAATGATGACCCAGCTTTAAAGGAAGGACTGCTATCATCACTGCAATTTACCCATAATGCAGTTGGAGAGTGAGATAAGCAGTCAGATGTGTCCAGTTTGAAGTTCCCTTCAAGTAGTAACACCTCAGCCAGTGAGAGATAGAAGCTTTTCAGCAGACACTGAAGGTGACACTGAGGAGGCCTCGGACAGCCAGCAGACGCCCGTGTCAGTTAAGGCTGTTTGAAGCTCTATAAATATGTTGTACAATCTGGTCATTCATTCGAGGAGACAGGCTCATTTCCCACATCAGCAGAGCTGTAGACAAAAATCAAAAGGTCACTGGAGACTAATATATCTGGAAATGATGGCCCGTGTATGTGCTTGTGAGATACATTTTTTTCTCTCTCTCTCTCTCTTCCTGGTCTTGGTAGTTTTGAATAACGGTACAGCAAGCACAGTTTAACACCTTTATGCAAAACCAAACTGCCATGGCTGTGTCTGTTAGAGGCCACCAAGTGTCACATTCATCCACACACACAGACACAGGTCATGTGTGCGCCTAAATGTCTTTAGAAGGCGACAGGTGAGGCCCTCTGCGCCCCACACAACAGCTGCCCCCACAACCGGCTGTCAGACCTCCCGAGTTTCCACGGCGACAGTGGCTTGCGTCTATCATATCTAATGTTGCTAACCTTACATGCTAAAAGAATTCAAAGTGACACTGTAAAGTATACTTGGATTAATGGTTGTGAAAGCTTAAATCCATGAAGCTTCAGCTGAGCTGGTGTTATCTGTTCATCAATCAATGACGCTGACGTGGATTATGACAGTCTGATCAAAGCGACACTTGTCTCCCAGTCACGTCAGCATGTGTTAACTGTCAGGATTGGGTTGCATCAGCTGTTTGGATCTATTACTACATTTGTGCTTGAGACCCTATTAAGCTCTTACAGTACCTAGCATCGAGTTTCAAAACAGCAGGAATGTCTTAAAGCCCCCAGTTATGTGAAAAGTGGTTACCAAGAAACATCTGCAGAGAGAACTGTCAGTGTAAACATGAAAGTCACTGCTGCAAAACTTAAATTTTGAACATCTTACATGGGACAAATATGGTAAACATTTCGTGGTCGGATTGACCAGGCACAAAGTTTGCCCCATCTAAAGCTGCACTGACACACTAATAACTTATTTGGATATGAAAAAGGTTTTAATGCAGCACAATTCATTAATAAAGCCTTTGCTCAAACTAAGAGCAGATATTGGCCAGGTCCCATCTGTGCAGTTATGTTCTTCAGCTCTGGAAAAAAAAAAAAAAAACGTTAACTCAATTTATCCCACAACCACAAGGAAAAGCTAGAGACAAACCCCTCTTTGGCAAAGAAAAGCAAAAGTGTTTAAGTGGATTTATAGTTGCAACAAGTGGTTAACAGGATACCTACGGTTTAGATTACGATTTATAGCTCAGCATCGGATTGCGCCCATTAATATCACCTCTGTGACACTAGACCCTTGTGTCAGACCATTTGTGCCTTATATTGCACAGTTATTGTATTTGCATTCTTTTATCTACATTGTGATAAAGTGAGACCGTGAGCTGCACATAGAGTTATAGAAGAACTTGAGGTATATCCAGGAAACTTAGTGTATTATTTATCTGTCACATTACAACCACTGTTTACGTTGATTAATTCAATCAAAGTGGTGATTGTGCAGAACTGCAGTATAATTGTTTTGTCACGGAACAGAGTAGGACAACCGAGAGTCACTTTTTACCTCCCTTTAATGACCCTCCTGGGAACTTTCGTTTTGTGTTGATTGTAGCAGCACGTAGGTAAAAACAGTACTGCTTACTATCGTAAAGATCTTGTCTAGCGCTAGTATTTGTTTTGGACAAGAGTGAAAGAAACACACCTCTTATTTACACAA